>KV424639.1:0-81706 GCA_001632445.1 Peniophora sp. CONT | reverse complement strand
TGCGTCGAGCAGTGCATGTATGCTGCCGTGATCACGCGTATACCGGAGGAGCTCGATAATGAGCTTACTGGCGGCTGGAAAGTTATCGAGATGGCTCGTCGTTCCGGGCGCGCGTACTTGTAACCGACCCGTCTCCCCGAACCCAAAAGCTGCTTCACGTTTCTTCACGCTCCCATTACTAGACCGCTATGTTCCAGTCGCACCTGCACTCGCATTGCACACCCCACTCTTGCATTTATAACATACTTACATACCTTTTACATGTCATCTAGTTGGCTCGTCCCGCTTTGCTGCTTGCTTGCTCGCATTGCAATGGATTGCATAATCAACGGTTTCGTTGTTCCTCTGTCCCGCACGTCCTCGGTTCTTTGTACACGGCTATGAATGGTAAGCAGGTGAATGGCTGGTGCTTATCTGTACTGATAAGCACACATAGCTTTGCTTTGACCTCACAACCAGTGTTGCGAATCGCAGTCGCTCACATTCTGTACGAGGAGACACAAGACAGCTTCTCCTTGAGCCCATTCAAGCCTTCAGCACGTATCTGCCTATCATCCTGATTGGGCGGTGCATTTTAACAGTCGTGAGGACCATATATCCATCTTCTGCATGGAACTATACTAAAGATCACGGTCCAGCTGGTCCAGAGACGTAGTTCCGGTTAGAGCGAGTATGTTCCACCTTGGACCTTCAAGCTTCAAGTTTGTTACACGCCAAGCTGACTTCGAAGCTTGAACGCTCTCGATGATTGCACGTCCCCATTTCCGCTCGTTCTCTCGGAGCTGCGTCCGAGTGTGCCATCTATAGCTGTCAACCGAATCAACTTCTCCCGCACATCATCAGCTGCACTATGGGAAAATGCGACCGTAAGCGGTTGGGCTGACGCCTCGAAGCCTAGAAAGCATTGGGCTCTCTGGCTCGAGTACTGGTACTGGCGCATGTCGAGAAGGACCAGTCCAACCGTGAGCCTTAGCCGACCTCGCCATGCATCCTGTCGCCGCGAACGGCACGCGGACACCACCTTGACGAGCTTTTCCCAGATATACTGAAAGGCTCACTGGCCTGCTCAACTCGTCACTCGCCCCGCTGTCTCTCCGCATGCCTTGATGTCGCGCTCAACGGTCCCCCATCTCAAAAGACGAGGGACGCCCATTGGCCAGATGTTCTGATGTCAGGCTGCTTCTGGATGCACTCCTATTCAACAGTCGCGCCCGATGTCGTACGAGGAACTTTGCTTCGGAGGGATGCTTGATAAATTCCCGCGCATGGAGTGAAGAGCCAAGCCTGCGAGGGGGTATAAAGTGGCTATCTCAACGCCGAGGTGTGCTAATACTACGTTCTCCATACGATATGCCTGAACTTAGCCAGAGCGCGGCGTCGCTCGTGCAAGGGTGGTTCTCAAGCACGCTCTGCGGTGCGTTCGGGTCATATGCGTTGCCGTGTGCTGTACTACTGAACGAGGTTCCCACCTTGCAGGACTGAAGTATGGCTTAAATGCATCTCAAGTGTAAACAGACGGCTGACGCTTATGTGCAGTATTGTCTTGTACTTCTTCTGCCTTCTAGTTCTCTTCAAGAGCTCTCCACACATAAGCCGACGAGCACGGTGAGAACTATACCTTGCATCACTGAAGACGCATGCTCATGATTTTACAGATGGCTTCTCGCCGTATCATCAACAGCTCAAATCATGATGTGTTTCGCATCTTCCGCGATACTGCTTGCAATCAATCGGCATGGATTCATCACTGTGGGCGGCGGTTTGCGCGGTGAGGCATACTTCTTTGTACCTAATACGCCACTGGAAGTCGCCGAAGAGTGTCTGTACACGGTCAACGTGAGTGGGCCACGGTCTTTATCGGACGAGTGAGATCTGATAGGTTGCAACTCTCAGGATTGGATAGGCAGCGGCGTCTTGCTTTGGAGGGCCTACATTATCAACAGCCGCAGTTGGAAGCTTTGTGCGCCCTTGGTAAGCACATCAAACTACATCATTGGATGACCATGCACCGAATCACTATAGGCTCTGCTTTGGGTCGGCCTCTTGGGTGGGTGCTTCATCGACTTCTGTCTCCACAAGGTTCTCAACCGCTTTACTAGCCACCCTTGTTGGCTCTCTGCGTCAACTAACCCACCTGCCCAAAGGAAGTGTGGTTTTCGATCCCATCCTGGGAAAATGGGTTCTTGCATTCACCGTGATCTCGCTTGCTCTACAGCTAGGTGCGACGGGGCTCGTCGCATGGCGCATCTGGGTGACGATCAACTGGCGCGAGCGACGGTCGTGGGCGCGCGAGTGGCACGCTCTGCGCATTGTCGTCGAAAGCGGCGCAATCTACGGCGTGCTAACCATCCTCTCGCTTGCATTCTATCTGAATAGAACGAGTATAGGTGGCATCAACGTCGGCATCGTGACGCAAGTCAGCGTGAGTTCTAGTGTGAGAGTCGTGAACGCTGTATAGAACTGACTGCGACATCTGCTCCGTCAGGCTACTGTACCAAATCGACCTTAGGTTCACTCCCTCGGAGCGTTACGCGTTACGCACCCACAAGTTCACTCGGAACGAGGTTCAGGGGGTTGTATCACGCGTTACGATCGTTCAGTTCACGCGAGGGGCACCCGGTCCTAAGGAGACGTTTCACCTGTATGCAAGTACGATCATGTCCATAGATGTTGCAGATAGCCCAACTCCTGTAGTGGACTTTGAACAGAGACGAAATACGAGGAATTTGGCGGGCCGGGCGAAAATTGAATATATTGGCAAATTTTAGACGAATTTCGACCGTAACGCTCCGGTAGTTCACGACCGCGCGTTATGCGTTACGTAGGTTCAGGTTCACAACGCCGCGTTACGCGTTATGAACCTAAGGTCGATTTGGTACAGTACTTGTCCGTTTCTAATCATCCTTCGTGCATATGCGTACAGAGAAGAGGAAGCAAGGAAACATAGGACGAAGCTTGAGATTAACAGATTGACGTGGGCGACTAGAGCTTCCTCGTCAGAAGACACGAGTGATGGGGTGTCCTCACCGTCTAGTGCCATTCCCGTACGTCCGTTTCAACACTGCACCTTCATTGAATACTGACAGGCTATCAGCCTCCGGAGAGCGCGCGTACTCACTACACCATTGAGTTGCAACTTCCACCAGGTGTTGATAAGGCATGAATGTTCAAGTTGATTGAGCTATCGCGAAAGCTACCGTATTCAATGACATCGATCTGGATTATACTTTGAACGTGTGAGACAACACTACAATTCATCCTCCTCCTCCAAGTCATTGTTGTTGTAGGAGCTACTGAGTTTGATGTCGCCGTCGTCGCTGTCGCCGTCATCGAGCACGCTCCATCGCGGCGACCTCACAGTCACGCTTCTGCCGCCTTTCGTCTGAATGTCAAGCTCCTCCCCAGACTCCCTCCAGACACGCGTGACGCTAATGTACGGATCGTCATCGACAGGATAGACGCCGCGCTCTTCCAATCCCGCTGGGCCGAGTTTGCGCCTCAGCTCATGGAGCATGCGATGCGTGAGCTCGGTGTCGACGAGCACAATCAGCAGTTGCTGCGCGTGCAGGTACAGCCACAGGTACGAGAACAGAATATCCTCCGGTGCTGAGGTGTCTTCGCGGATCGTCTTTTGAAGGTCACACTCGTTGAGGGTCAGACGACGTAGAGATGGGAACACGAGCTCTGGCTTGACCCTGGGCTCTTGTTTCATTCCATACATCGA
The DNA here is from genome assembly GCA_001632445.1 of Peniophora sp. CONT. Taxonomy (NCBI): domain Eukaryota; kingdom Fungi; phylum Basidiomycota; class Agaricomycetes; order Russulales; family Peniophoraceae; genus Peniophora; species Peniophora sp. CONT. Next base: position 77,982 of record KV424639.1, on the reverse strand, counting down.
ACGGTATCGATGCCGCCAGAATATTTCCGATTCGTCGGTGACGCGAAGGGCTTTTATAAAGTCGTTTTCCCGGGACTGCTCCTCGTCACCTCCGGCCATGATACCCGCAGCTGCGTTAAGTCGGCGGACCATCCAAGGGATGAAGGTCTGGATTGCCTGACTCGAAAGGCGTAGGACGCTCAAAGCAGTGAGGCCGATTGTCCACTCGTAGCACGCATCCGGCGTGAAATTCGGAGAAGCCTCCGTGATAGGATCGAAGGGTCCAGTCAAGAGTATGCTCAAAGACATGGTATGCTCGCTCGAGAAAAGCGGCTCGCTCGTCTGTCGTACAAACGCGAGGATGTCTCCCATATGGTGATCACCGACATCACTCAAAGTGTGCTCGAGATGTACGGTGACGTCGCTTGGCTTACATTGAGATAGTGTGATTTCAATATCGCGATTGTCGAGATCGAAATCCAAGTCCACGGATTCGAAGTACAAGCCAGATGGTATCGCGTTTGCATAAGCCGTGAACTTGTCACGGACTTTGGACAGTTCTGCTCCAGAGTCGGTGCCGAGGTTCACCCCGTGCTGGTCGTACAGATAGGAGAGCTTCAATGTTGTCGAACCGAGAGGAAACGTGAACGCCAGTAACACGCGATTGATGTAGCGGAATGACCCGTGCAGCTCCAAGAAGTTCAGATGATTCAAAGGGATGGGTAGATTCAGCGTAGTGGGCACAGGCAAGCTGTCGTCCTCGAAATCCGCCGGGTGGTCCATCTTTCTGATCGAAAGGACTTGAAGATGAGGGAGGCATGAGATTGTTTGCATAAAGTCGGCAGCGGTTTTCCATGGCGGGTTGCAATAGGACAACTTAAGCTCGGTGAGGGTGGGCGCTAACAAGGCGCACGGTGCGTACATCTTAGCTTTAGATAGCTCCAGAGTGCGCAGTGCAGGAAACTTCTGCTCCGTCCAATCTGCCGTCCTGATAGCGATGCGCATATCCAATTCTAACCGCATTGAAATGAGGTGAGGGGCAGGCGAGTTTCGTAGGTGGGTCGAGAGGAGTTGCCTCCATAGCTGCCAGTCTTGCCTTTGATCATAACTGATCATCACTTGCAGTCTGCTAACGCGATGTAGCTGCAAAAGTGCTAGATCCAAAGCTTCTACGGAAGGCCACGACCTCCGGTTGCTCCCATCGGCGACGATGCTGAGAGGTAGATTACCCGACAGCTTCAACGAGCGTGCGACGGTCTCATCGTTCTGCGGGGTGATATGTGTCCAGAACTGAGGACTGGCGTATGCAGTGCCTCGCCAATGTTTGCATACCCGCAGGACGTCCAAAAAGTTCCAGAGCTGGTCAGAGCAAAAGCGATAGCACCCGTTGCGAAAGTAAAGCTCGGCCAAGCATTTGCCAAACCCATTGCGACGTCGTGAGAACTCTTTGATGTACCAATCGGGCTCTGGATCATCCTCGCTCCCAGACTGCTCAGAGTCAGAGTCAAAGCTCTCAGATATCGGGAGCTTGGAAGGGTCGACATGAGCTCGGACCTTCAGGTCCGAAGCTGCAGGGAGATACGACAGTATTTCCATGAGCAGTTCGGGTGGTAGCGAGTTGATGAAACATGGATTCTTGAAGTTGATTTGAAAATAATAGTGGGTAAGAGTTGTCTGGAAGAGCCTGGCTCGTGGAGTCTTCGGCGACGTCGAAATGAGAACCTGCGCGACGAGTAGCAGTCAGTCAGCGCTCTGCCTGCGAACTTTGAGTAGCTACGTGCCATGTTTTCCTCTTCTTGGCTAGCACAGAGAGAGCTGTCGTCTGCGCGCTTGATGTACTTCAGGAGTGATACACGGCGCAATGAGGAGCTTGCGGCAGGTTGACGTGGTGGTGGTTCGGGAGTAACCGCGTGAGAACCAATAATCGGCAGATTGCGGTTGAAATGTCGACGGTCCAAGCTAGCGGCGCGCGCGCCCGGTCCCTGACGAATGTTTCAAAACGAGTTCGAGGTATAGTATACGGATCTCTTTGCGTTCACACAAGATAGCTCGTTTAGGCAAGCACAAATGCATACGCTACATCATAGGGTCGCGAGTAGTCACAGTCATGATATCCGAGCCGCCGGCCGAGCCGGCCGCCTCCGCGACGTACACCACCTCAATATGCTCGCGAGTGTCCCCGAGTGGAATGACGCTGACTTGTACGTTCTAAAAAAGTCTCAGTATAACGATTTCCGAGTCAACGTGAACCCGATGTACGCACAGAGGCCGTGAATGGTGCCCAGCTTGGATCGTCTTCCTCCACGCCGCGCAGTTTCCTCCGCGCAAAAGTTGCCAGCTCGGGCATAGCTTTGGTGAGGTCTTCGATGACGGTGAGGCTGGACTCGTTAAGCATGTACCATGAAGAACAGAGTCCTTATGCAGGCGTACCGGCGTATTTCACCGGGACTGTTGTCTGGGAGCCTGTCGCGAAGCGCCCGCCTGATGCCCCCGAAGGTGTTCTCGGTTCTGGGGACGAGGTTGATGTGGTGCATGATGAACTCCTCCTCTCGTCCGTCCGCGAAGCGGAAGTGGCCGACTCCTTTAGGATAGTCGAGGCTGACGGCCATAGTCGAGTCTTACCGATCTGTGAAAGGTTGTCGGCCTTATATTGGGCACACGGCGGTATTCTCCGTGGTGCTTCTAGCAGCACACATATGATCTTAGCCGCACGATATCCCCGTGCAATTCATGAATCGAGAGGCGAACGGGCACTTCGGCCAACTTCAAACGTCGGCGATCAAACAATCCCCGAAGATCACCAACGGGCACTTCCATACGCCATCAAACACGGGCTCATTTACGTGGTACAGCAGCTGCGCGCAGCGTAAGGTAAAGTCAAATGAAACGAACCGAAACCGGGGGAGAGAGAGGTGAATACAAGGCAGAAACGATGCGGACGTGCGGGAGGACAAGATGATGAGGCGTGATCGAAAGAGGACAGACGACGAGGGGTGCGAGGAGAAGCAAGAATACAGAGAATGGAATCTGAACGTCGTTAAGTAGGTGCGTGAAGCGATTGTGCGATGGCAGTAGTGCGCGGTAGCACTGGGGTTGCCACTTGCACTCATATCAGTACATATCCAGAGCTAGTGACACGGATGTGAATAACGACTGGATATAGAATTAATGACAAACTCACCGGTGGCCCATGAGAATGAGCTCTCGCCCAGCCATCCGTTCGTGGAGGAAAGGTAAACCCTGCTCAGCGTATCGCTGGATCTGGCCCACACCCTGCGCGGCGTCCCAGCACCTATGCGCGAGATAGTCGCGGCCAGCAGCGTAATGTTTATTCCCCCGATCGTTCTCCCGTCCCCGAAGGTGTTTCAAGAAGTTCACGATGAGTATCCTATAATTGTGACGGTGCCACTCGTCGCCAGTCAGTTTCGCCCATTCGCCATTGTTCTCAGAGAACCTAATTATGTTGCCAAGAAACGCCGTGATCTCTGAGAGGACCGTATTGCAATATCGTAGGCGTTCATTGCGGTCGTGTTCGTCACCACCGAAGTCATGGGCGGGAGCGGAGGCAAAGGCTGAGGGTGCGCCGGGTGACGTGGAGGCGGAAGGTAAGGATGTGCCCGGTGACGATATGGAGGCGGAAGGTGAGGATGTGCCAGGTGACGAGGTCGAGGCGGAAGATGAGGATGTGCCAGGTGACGAGGTGGAGGCGGAAGGTAAGGATGCGCCAAGCGACGAGGTGGTGGCGGAAGGTAAGGATGCGCCAAGCGACGAGGTGGAGGCGGAAGGTAATGAGGTGCCATGCGGAGAAGCAGAGGCAGATGGCCAGGAAGTGGCGGGAGAGGATGCCAGGGTCTTGGCGGGGGTCTTGGCGGAAGCAGGTGGAGGTATTGAGTCGTAGCGAGGTGGTATGCCCTTAGCGGGCGTCGCCTCCCGCCGGTTCAGAGGGGTCCAATCTGTAAGTATCTTGTCAGTATTGAAGAACTACGAACACCACCGTCCGACCTACCTCCTGCGTGGCGGGGCGGGTGAAAGGGCACAGGGGCGGCGAACATGGGATACGGGAGGAAAACGGGACAACCTGAGGAGTGCGACCGCAATTATATACCGGCCCACGAAGTCAGCCATCATGGCTTGGCTAGGCGAACGTCCCCGTCTAGACGCTGCAACGTGTTTATGTTAATAGTTGCCGTTCTCAGTACTTCTGCGTCATATCGTAGGGCTTCTGGCCGGGCGCATGTTCTTTGAAGTGGTCGCCGTGGACCGGAACAAGGTTAGTGTCCCTGCAGCACGAGGCAGCCGCACGTCGCTGTAGAGTGTGGCGTCGTGAATTTAAGGTGTACGAATGTGAACGGTCGAAGAAGGCAAGGCTATGCCTTCTGCGCAGCTGATTGGAGATAGAATCGGAGATACTTTTCCGATAGAACAGTCAGTTGCGATCACCCCTTAATCAGCGTCAAAGACGACTATCGTTGTTTGAGCGATCGTGCAGGTATACATATATAGAGCAAGGAAGTTGAATATCTACACTGTATACTGCGTGATAAAGCGGGTAGTCGTAGACAATCGTGTCGCGGGGATCGTGATGGAAGATGACATGGCATCAGTCGTAAGAGTCATGAGCGTCATAAGGAGGTCGTCAATGTACGGAGGAGAATATTCTGGTGCGCGAGAAAGAGAAAAGGGAAGAGAAAGGGATGCAATGCAACGCGATGAAATGCATCCGTAACATGATGCGCAAGAGACCCACGACAACGTTCAAGCCAGTTCAGTGTCCATATTGTACGCCGCTTCAGACGGCTGTGCGACGATCAAAGGGTTGATAGCCTGGGCAAGAGACAGCGTTGGGTCCAGCTCAACACCGTCGTCGAGCTCACCGTTGTAGTCTTCGATGACACTCCCGGCGGCGAAAGGGTTCTTCTCGTCGATGATGACAATGGACTGAATGTTCAGGCCCGCGGTCTTCCGTACGCGGGTGGAAATAGCCTCCTTCTGAGTGGTTTTGTAGAAACCGACTGTAAAGAGGACCGCACAGACCATGCCCTCGCAGATGACGGCGTGATCCACCGCCGGCAAGTCGGTGAGGAAGGTCTCCCAGGAGAACCGTTCACGACCATCGCGTACAGGGACTAGGCGTTCATCAGTATCATGTTCGAGCAACGGGCGATGTGTGAGCGCACCCGGGGTATCCTTGGTCAAGACCGCACGAGCGGCGCTGCGGTCGTCCCCTGCCTTGGCTATACAGACAGTGAGCGAAAGGCGTCATGCATAAAAAGATGCGCGTACAGTCAAAACCACCCGTACTGATGCTGAGCCCCTTCCTGTACGAGTTCATATAGATGTACCCTTCTCCGCAGAGGTGGCGAAGAACTGCGAGTCCGCGCGAGAAACCAGTGTTGAAGGGAGCGATGCAAAGCTGCCGGCCGCGCTTGGGCATGTCGTCGTCAAGCCCGTTATACGTGACCAGACCGATAAGAAAGAACGTGACAAGTTTCGGGGGGCGATCGTAAGTGACCACATAACGAGGCAATCCGTTGTAGAGGCGAGGGTCAGCGGTAAGCAGGTTGACAGCGTTTGCGTGAGATCCTCGAAGTTTGAGCATGTGGCGTATCCGACTGACAAAACAAGTTAGCGACGTCAACGTTGCAGTTTCTAAGTATATACATACTGTCCAACGTCTTCCCGACCTTCAAAGGAGGAATCTAGGTCAGCGGCGGAGATGCCGCTAGGATTCCTGCCGGCACTCAGAGTGACGGCAATGCACGACCTTCACAGTAACGAACGTCAGACGAATAACTGGTCGGCACCGATACGAGTGACATACCTCAGAGGTTGCAACTGGGCAGAGCCTGCCATCGGGACTGGGGTAGATCTCGCAGCCGTCAGCGGCGTCAAAGCCGAAGTTGAAGCACCGGCGCCGGGCTGCACCGACGGAGCCCTGTTGGAGACGCCAGGGTTGGCAGTTGCAAGAGGACCAGCGGGAACGTCAACGGCCTGGTTCGAAGTCGAAGTGGGTTGATCAGCTGCTGCGCTGCCGCTCGGTTGCGCAGGTCCATCGACGGAGGGGGTGTTAGCGGTCTGAAGCGCCCCAGTGCCCACTTGACTGCAACAACACATCAGCTATTGCATGGCTAGGCTTAGTATGCATACGATTGCGCACCTATTATCTGCTTCGTCTGCTTCGTCGGAGGGCGCTGCTTCGACGGGATGTGATTCCCTGGTGGAAGGGAGACTAAGTTAGTACGAATTCACCGTGTACATCGCGAAGGACCGACGCACTGGCTTTGAGCAGTTTCGTCAGAAGTCGTGTCCGCCGAGGTCGAGCTGGGCGTCTCAGAAGCCGGTACGGAGAGTTCAGACGACGAAGAAGAGTCTGGTGAAGGCGCGACGTCGGAGGTAGACGTCGAGGTTTGCGGGTTGCGAACACGACGCGGTCGCTTATTGGCGGAAGCGGCGGGTACGTTGTTGGAAGTAGCCGTCGACTCGTCGTCGTCTGGGGTAGCGCGTTTGGGAGCCATGGCACTGTTGTTGAAGAGATCCTTGAGCCCAAGCAAATATATATATATATCACTTCCCAGGTCAGCCGCCAACATCAGGACTTCGTGCTCAAATTGCCGCAGGTGGCCGCTATGCCCTGCGGGCCATTGATCCGCTCTGCGGAGGGGCTCAGCCCTGATCCCAGTGCACGCGAGAGGATGGCCGTTCTGTTGCTGTATGAGGACGCTCCCCGGCGAACACCGTATCGAGTCAGACATACACGAAGGAAGATGTTCTAGTGGCTAAATCGAACTAGCCGAAGCAAGATGGCCTATGCGGTGCCGTGATAGCACGGGCATCTCGGAGTACCCGAAGGGCTCACCGAGGCGAGCCCGAGCTGCGGACTGGGATCACCGAGTTGCGGAGAGGTTCATATCGAGTCAAGTTGCTAGCTGCACGATACAAGGTTCGAGTAGCGTGGCTCGACCATTCATAGCATACGAGCAGTGGGGTGATAGGCCGAGGTTAGAACTCTGGGCGTGGAAGGCGTTGAGGATCAGGATGTCGGTAAGCAACTCTGAAGGCAGCAGGAAGAACGCAAACACGTGCAAACAGCGGCACTTCTAGGTGAATTGTGCGTGCAGCGTGTTCGCAACCTCGAGGACTTCGCGAGGATTTCCCTGTACCGACACCATGCGGCTCAGCGCGAACCCAAATTCATGACTCGGTAGTCGTTACTTGAGTCTGCCGCCTTGCGCATACGCCGACTTAAATCCCGAGGTGCGTCGTTCGAAGGGCACCATATCCAGGTCTAACTCAATGTTCCACACCAGCAAATCGTATTTCCGTAGCGGTTTCAACCAGCGCGAGGTCAGTATTTTTCCACATGCCGCTCTGTGCGCTTTTGATTTCGTGGGCTCATGCGTGGTTTGGTTAGCACAACGCCGTTATACTTGCCCTCTACATACCCACAGACGGCGACGCTCGTGTTACCCGCGTTCCCGTCACCCATTTCTCAGTCAACCAGGGTCTCACTGTCCCCAAGTGGACGCGTTTTATGGACGGCGCCGTCACCACGAGGACCATACACACGGAAAACAACACATACCTCGTCTTCACGCCTACCAATATCTCGGGCTACGATATCTCGGAGGCGCTATACGAGGAGACGGGTATACGGCGCCGAGGCCCGATCCTTGTTTTCCAGAGAAGCAAGCGCAACCGACTGCTGGTTGGGCTGCGACCTTACGACGACGAGGCGAAGCAAGAGATCTATGAGAAGCTTGGCTCGTACGTACCTACTTCCCTCCAGCGCATTGGGCACATATCTGACTGCGTGTGCAGTTTGTTCGGTACTTTGGACGACTAGGTTTGCGTCAGATATTCATATGAGGCTACCATCCTACTGTAGACGCCGTTGTATAGATCGTAGCCACGCGGACCCCTTCTCTTTACATCACGTACGCCGAGTCCACTCTTCTCGTGTTCCGAATCCAAGGATCTGTGATTCCTTTAAATGCCAATCAATCGCCTAAACGCGCAGCATATCACCGTCCTCCGTATAAAGCTCGAGGTAAAAAAAAAGGGACTGGTCCATCGTCTCGTAGCTTCCATACTATCCAACATGAGCAGGCGCCATAGTGATATCGGAGGCGACTCGTCGGCGACGCGTCTCAAGCGCATGATGGTTGACCCTCACATCCGTTCGCTTATTGTTCCAGCTACTGTCTTGGTTGTATGACTGATAAGCCCACAGTCCAAGAATATCGAGACCAGTTATCCACGTTGGCCGCTACTGATACGGTGTCCGACGACGTACGCGAGGCGCAAGACATTTCCAAGTTCTCGGACTTCGCAGCGTGTCAGGAGTTGAGTCTCTGTACCCGGAAAGCGCCTGACAGCCCGGTATTCTTCGGCTACGAGACAGAGTCCGGTCCGAAGGAGATGCTCTTTTACGACGTAGGTTTCGTTAAGAACACCTTTTTCCCACCGGTCCCGGAAAGTACGTTGTTATGGTTTTAAGCGTAATATACTGGGTCAACTAATGTCCTACAGGGCGATTCAAAGCACCAGGAGCGCTTTATCATTCGATCTCGCTGGTCGCGCCACCCGGCGAAACACGTATGAATCTGGTATCTACCGCCATCCAAAACCTTTTCTTTCGCATGAGCACGTCGTCATCCTCGCGGAAATTCGCCGGGTATAGCGTGCGCCCGTGGACATCGGATACCCAGCACGGCGAGCAGGCGGAACTCTTCTTGACCAGTCGCGTCCTCACATACTCTGAGGACATCAGCTCTGGCCGCGTTGCGTCCAAGGCGTGCTCAATACCATCGACGTTCGATGTCAACGGCCGGATACAGCGCATGGTTGACTCCAGCAAGGGGTCGTTATGTTTCACATCGGACAATCTGTTTCGCGTCTGCGATGTCACTGTCCCATCCCATGCTCCCCGGTGCGTACTCCTAGTCCGAGTGCGTCTTCGTATAGCTGATAAGACGTTTGCTTGTCAGGTCAAATCGATTTCCCAGTCCCGATGCTGTCGTCAGCGGGCAACTCGTCTACGTGACGTTTGCGCTGCATGGGTCCATTGCGAAGCCTGCTGGCGTCAAAGTCGGCTCTCGTGACGGGCAATGGAAGTATACATTTACGCCTACGCTCAAGTCGCTCCTCGTACTGTCCAAATCCGGACCCGTTGTGCGTGTGGCTTCTCTCTGTGCGCGCTCATATGGCTTATGATATTCAGACGATGATGCGTCAGGCTATGCTCAAACCACCGAAAGCGCCCGTACCCGACAACGTCATGCAAGATGCGCTTCCTGAGCCCGACGAGCAAGACATCTCGCGCGAGCTCAAGAAGCTTCGCATCGGGCCGCCGGCGCAGTAGAGCAATGTCGCCCTACAGACATACACAGGGTTCTTATGCTATAGCTCTTTGACTGCTTCTTCTCGTTTCCTTCACGCAACTACGTACACTATCCGCTTTACGTCGCTTCCTTACGATTCGTTATGATCTCACGACCGACAATCACACTTCAATTGCCGCCTCTGATCGTGCTTGCCTGCGGCACAATCCCAGGCAACCGTCGCGACCCCGTATGCACTGTATGCGCAATACTCCAGGCGTCAGTCATACGAGACTGAACATTTGAAGCGTATGTTGCAATGGTGCACGATTCAGGATCAAGTGGGATTGGAGTGGATACCCGAATGTCCACATAGAGCAGTAGCGGCTATGTGCCTCGTGCACCGTGCAAAAAGATCAGTTCGTGACATCCCATCATTGAGAACGCCGAACGTATGCACGGCCCCACGGCAGCAGATATCGGTCCAAATTGACAGGAGTCTCGGTGGTCTTTATGCGTTTAAAGACGAAAACGCGCATACAAACTGGTTCGACGTTATATACTTGTGACGGCTCAGGTATCCTTTTCATCGTCTTCTTCCTCTTCGTCTAGTTCCTGTGGCTCATAGGCAAGCGGCGGCTGAACGTCGTCACCTAGCATACCTGCAGCGCCAAGACGTGGACGTGGGCAGCAACATACAAGTTCGACTGGCGGTAGCTTGCACTGGGGACCAACTGGAGTATTGTGAGTTCGCGCACCATGACGAGTCGTATTGCGTGCACTGCACTTACAAGGTAGACGAGTAGACGCAGGCCTGGGCGGACAACCCACACTTGGGTCAGCGCCAACGAGGAGACGCGTTCCCGGAACTTCGGAGAAGGTGTTCACGAACTGAGCGGGGGGATCGACATTGTTGAGGAAGCTTGCGACCGGTGGGATAAACCTCTGCGCGGTGGTCGTCATGGAGTCCGCAGCGCCCGCGAGAACGAATCGAGTGGCGCGGAGGACTTGACTGGCAATGTCGGTGGTAAGGTCGTTGCAGTCGCAAAGGCCCGTCTCAGGGGACACCCAAGGACAGTCCTGGCTCGGGCTGCGTGACGTTGCTGGTACCCGGAGAAGCAGGAGTCGATAGGGGAGGTGGATCCTCGAGGTCCTGCCAGTGATGTAGGTGAGCGCGCCCAGATAAACGGCGTGCAGCGCGTCATGCCCGAGTAAGGTGCAGACGACACCTCTGAGGACAACACCGTATTGCAGACAGCGATAGACAGGAACGCCAGGGATAGCTGACTGTTCGGGAGCGTCAGGGATGTCCCAAGCGAGATGCGAAGCAATGGACGCGTTGACGGTGATATCGATGTCAGTGGCCTCGGGGTTTTCGCTGTGAATGATGCGGGCGACGTTCCGCTTGGCGCAATCCAGATAGGGGAGTGAATGAGAGCAGAGGCCATGCGCGCAGATGGAGGAGGAGTATGACATTATGGGCGGTGGGGTGGGTAGATGGTGGCGCCATCCATCTTATTATATCATTCAAGCACCTGTCGTTCTGATTAGTAGCGAATGGGTATATACTAGCAGCGGACTTGACACAATGGTGACACAGGGCGTGGGGCGGATTGAATAGAAAGTATGTTCATTGTTTGGGTCAGAGTTGGCCGCCTACATCCGATCACGCTTAAACACCGCGGGTTGATCCGATTGGGAGTGATATGCACCCGACACCGCCATTTCGTTTGTTTCGATCCAGCAGAGGGTACATGCAAGTCACGCTACCAGCATTCCTATTAAAATAATGTCATGCAGAGTCAAGTATGGGCATTGACAAGCAAGAGTGATGTGTAAAGAACGTAAGCAGACAGAGTAATAATGAGGCACGGAGAATAAGATGACGCGACTCCAAGAAAGTGATCGATTGATGAAACAACAAGCCATGGAGTATAAAGGAAGAAATGCCGATAGTTCAAACATAACAATCCACCAGACCACCCAGCTTCACAAACTCCTCAAGATCAACATCAAAGTGAGGGAAGTTTGTGATAGCCCTTCGCTCGCCCAGAACTTCAGACAATCCCGCGGGCATGATGGCACATGCACATTCATATGGCGGGATATCTGTGAGAGCGGTGAGTTTGTCATTCAGCGTATACTAGCTTGAAGACTCACCAGAAGGTACAAGCCACCTTCCATGACCGATGGGGCGAGCGATGGCTGGAAGCTGACCCCACATGAGGCATGTCCCAGGGTGTGGCAAAAACCCGCTGACATATTGTGCTGGCACGCTGAGCTTGTTATGCTTGGCAATCATAACAAGCTCAGGCACAAGTGCGAACTCCAGGATCCGCAAGCACTCGACCTCACCAGTGAGCCAACCTCGTGCCGCAGCCAAGGTCTTCCGCTCAACATTCTCCCGCCCAATCCAGCAAGCACACTCTGCATCACACCCAGCAAATGGGATTTCCCTCCGCTCGCCCATAACCATACACAAAGTCTTATCCATCTCCACGCGCAGCAACACGAGGCGATTGGGAATCAAGACTATGTCGTCTCCGTCTTTGATGTGGGTAATGGTGCATATAAAGATAGCGAAGCGATCGTCATGCACGTAGGGCTGCACCACACGGCCATGGAGTGAGAGATGTGGAGATAGTTGACGCTGTATGGATAGGCCAGGGTATATTGCTGTGTGCGTGACACCATCCATCGTCCAACCGAGGGGCAGGGCAACAAGTACAAAGAACTGCAGGAGAAAAGAGGGTAAAGTTGGGTAGAGACGGTGATAGTGGCTGCTGACTGCCAGAGCAAGACAGTCCCAGAACTTGAAGGAGACAAAGGAGAGGCGGAGAATGTCTGTGAGCTCCATGGAGGTGGAAGGGTAGATGTATATGAACAGAAGTTGGGGATCAGTATTTATCCTGCTCGGATTTAAAGTTACGGATCAAATAGCCACCGATCAAATGCCAAGCCCAACGGTGACCAACGGTGACCATAAATGGTATGGTATGCATGATTACGTACTGTTTCAGACTGTATGAACTCTAATGGACGGAGAGGTAAAACATAGCATATATATTAGGGTGTTGGCAGTGATGCAGATCTAAAATTTGGATTCTGGCCTCTATATGCATATTATATACCTGTAAAGTTTGACATAAATGAGAGAAAGACTACGAGTTGCCATTCTGAGGCAGATACTACCGCGAAACAACACATATACCTCCTTCGTACGACTAAATCATGAAGACTTTGACATTTGGACACGGTTGTGCCGAAGACGCCAAAATGTCACGTGAGCGCGTCACCGCGGTTTCGGCAATTCCCCGAGTTCGGGTGCCTCTGACCGATTATTATACATCCCATGGTTTTGGTGTATACTCGCAATTCCCGGCGTAGCGGCGTCAACAGTGCGCATCAGCGCGGATATTATCTCATGATCTCTCTATTATAAGTTGTGAACAAGACGTGCCGCTTCGCGTCGCGAGTTAAAACATCGACAATGCACATATACAGGCGTCCGAATCTCATGACAACATATGACAGACGAGACCATCCCATAATCCAGTCACCGTCGCGCGTACCCATTCTATAACGCCACACCACCGCCACCCGCCAGTCCCTATCAATAATCGCCCACCCGCAGACGCCCCCATAGCCTCCAGCCCACTGAATTATGCGCTCACCCACCACCCACCCACCACCACCCACGGATCGCTATCCGCCACCCGCTACCGATGTGCTGGATAGACCGCGTGTTGACACGGTCGACCAACCAAACCTAAACCAACGCTGTATCAGACACCGAAAAGGTCGCCGTGAACACGTGTATACAACGCACCGGCTGTACTCTACGCGTCGCAGAGATGCACGACTGTTGGGAAGGTCCCGCTGAAGTACTCGAACACTTGCCCCGACGAGACAGCGGTTTTATAAGCTTCTACCGTCGAGATCTTGCGGGCAAGGAGCTCGCCGGTGCGCTAACGACATCATTAGCGAACGGCGGGGTGTTGAAACGGCAGCGCATACCTCGCAGCGCTCGAGGATGGCAACCTCAACAGCGGAGATATCAAGGCAGCCAGATGGTGACCGGGTAGCCGTCGCAGCTATGCGCCCGCGGCCGCTCCGCTCAGAATCGCCAGTAGTGTTGCAGAATACCTTGAAGACGAACATGGTGGATGTTGATTGAGCGCGGAAGCCACGACGCACGGCTATATACCCCTATCGGGATCTGCCGACTCCATCACGCAGATCTCGATTGAATGAATCACGAACCCTAAACGTCCAACGCGTAGACAAGCTTGTAAGCCCGTCGGCCGTTGAGACGGCCAAATCGTTGATAAGATAACGCGGGATCTTGGCAAGAGCCTTCGCGTAACGCATGTCCTGCAGCATCGGCGCCGTCGTACACCCACCAGCTCCCTTCGAAAACAAAGCGGCAAGTAAAATGATGCACCCCATGATAAATCACGCCGCGTAGTCGATAGCGCGCCATATCGGTTGCTACGGGAAGATCCAGAACTTCTGTGATGTCAAGCGCGTCTGGTGTGTGGTAGCAAGCATTAATGCAGATGACGGCGGCGGGACGCACCAATGAAGTGTGTATGCGAGCAGAGCCATCGCACTGAAGTGCGTGCAGCTCGCCAGTTTGAGCACACACGGGCCCTTGCGTGAGGTGGGCTATGTACGCATCAAGACGCACAGGCGTCGCGCTGTGAAGCTCAATAGTCGGCGTGGAGACTACCATCGTAGGGAAACCCCGTCGCTCGGCGTAGTCCGGTGGTGTAAGTTGCATTTCACATGATGCGCTCGTGCAGGAGATCATCGGAAAGACTTCTGGCTGCCAGTCGAATTCGCCGTACAACGTCCAATCGACCAGTTTATCGACGTAGACTTCGTTGGCGCCTCGACGAGGAAATACCGCGGGATGCGCGGCAGAGAGATGGTCCCTCCACACCTCTCGAGCAGCGTTACGAGTCATCCCTGACTCGTTTATTTAACGGTGGTCGGGAAATCCGTGCCTGACCATTTGGCGGCATTGGGAAGGAGGTTCCCAGGCTTTCTCGCGTGTCGCGACTTTCTTCTGCTGTGGCTCGTGGCGGCATCGGGAAGGAGTTCCCCACGCGTTCTCGCGTGCTCCATCTGCCGCGCATGTCGGCCGTTGTGATCTTCTCTCTCGCTCTCTTATCTCTTCTCAATGGTCTATAGTATGTGCACACCTTGCGTTCAATCTCAGTGCTTTCATCTGTTAGAAATGGTTTTTGTTTCTATACTGTCTTATTTTGACCCGATGTTCGTGACGCGTAACGCGGACATCGGGATCGAACATATTGAAGGTTCGGTAACGGGTAACACTCGAGTTTCGAACTTGATAACGTTACCCAGGGTTTGCGCCGGCTTCTCCGGAAAGCCATACAAACCATCTGACGGCCAATATGGGTTTGTTGTAACGCACAGTGTTGGTAAATGAACCTATTTGAAAAGAACTTGCTGGCCGGTAATAGGTAACGCTCTAATCGACCGGACTTAGGGTCAAAATAAGACAATATCGTCATTATGTGTGAGTCATCGTTTGGTTTCAGTCTTCATCTGTGCTATGTCGTACATCTTGCCTTAAACGCTGCATGTAGTGACTGTCAGTCAGCTTTTCATAGCTACAGGCGAAATTGCACATTAATCTTACAGGATGAGCTGGATACAAGTGAGATATGAGAGCAATAATGTTTAATCGGAGATGTTTGGCCGTTTTAGAGGGCGCGCTCTGGAGTCTCAAAGCTGAACGAGACGCGTCAGGCTCCTGTTTGTACAATGTCAGTGGGTTACTCTCTTGGGACGTGGAATTCAGCTCGGGTTGAAAGCGATGCGGTCATTTAGCGACCCGATATCGGCGGTGATATTTTATATTGTTAGGAGCCTACATCGGCGTAGCAAGATGGCCCGATTTGAGAACGTGCTGTCAAGAACGCATACAGAAGTTAGTGATCACAAGTTGAACTCAAATATTGGGACTGTGAGTCTTCTACTGAATTTCTTGCCGCGAGATTTCTGGATGTTGTAGGCTATCCTAGTTGCAGATCTGCTGACGGGAACAGTGATCGTAGGCCCCTTGTCCAACCAGAGAACACCATCTCTGTCCCACGACCGTCAGAGCCGTCTTGTAGGAATGGATCTAGTGTTTAGGATAGTCTACATCGTTTGGAAACCCCACGGCAAGAAATCCACTGGCGCATTTAGAGAGCGTACATGCCTGATCTTATATTTGAACTAAGTATTTGTGGATGTATTCCCAGGATAAAGCAATTCCCTGCATATGTATTGATCTTGCAATTAAGAATTGCCCTATGTCACGTATGCCTTTCCCCATCTATGTGACATGAGCTCCCTTCATGGTACTTCCGGCTATGTTGCAAATTCTGAGGGCCACTCATGTGACCACGGTTGAATGTCACGTCTGATCGCTTCCAGCAGCTTGCCTCTTACCACCATCTCGCCTCATGACTGAGTCTACTCGCTCAAGCTACCCTCGTCGCGCCAAGAAGGATGTTCGCTACGACGTGTCTGACTGCTGGGACCCGAATGTGAGGTCTGACAACCCGATACATAGAGAGGTACACGACTTGAACAAGGAGACCTTTCCGGCCGTGGAATTTTCGGAAATGGATGATTGGGTGCTGCGCATGCTCTGTGGAGCAAAGTCTGGAATTCAGCGCTGGTCTTCTCTTAAACCTGAGCTATCGTCTTCCTCGCATGCTCTTAACGAGCCCAGTGCCAATGTTCTAGACGACCTCATGAAGGGCCGCAACATATGTCATGACCTCACCCATCCGGATACCAGCAAACCTGTGAACTTGATGGCATTGGTCGATGGCTGCGTTGATGATCTTGTTGATCTCTCTATATTCCAGCCTGCCAGCAATCGACGTAGAAAGATCATGCGACAGTAAGGACTTGGAACTTCTCACTAGCGTTCTGACAAATAATTATTGTTCACAGCTTGTTATATCGATATGCTCTTCTTTTTCAACCGGATAGTTGTGTCACTATCATGAAGGTCCAGTTTGTGGCGGGCGGTCCTACGTCGCTTGGATTGAAGGCCACGAAAGACATCCCAGCCGGGACTTATCTTATCGAAACGTGCAGCTCAATGTCCAGTGATACTGTCTCTTATGATGGACCTTCCATCATAGAGTCGAAACGTACTCCCCGCGGCCCGGCTGGCAGAAGATTGATCTTAGGACCTTTTCGTTGTGGGAATCATGATTGTGGACCGGTTGCACAGGTGATTATGTATTCTATTTTCTTTCGATCTGTTCTGACTTCCTGATCTTGACTATTGCTAGCTCGCAATCCTCCCGGATTGTGAGGCCGGGGCGATGGTCACTGTGCAGAATGTGAAGAAGGGCCAGGAGATTACCGTGAAGTACCTAGCAACCGGATATTACCGCGAGGGGCCATGCCTCTGCAGTACATGTCGGGGCGAGCCTACAAGTGTGCTCAAGCGCTCTTTCGCCGCCGAGTCGTCTACCGGTGGAGTGCAAGGGGGGGATTCGGGGGAGCCTGCAAAGAAGAAAAGCAGGCGTGGCGGTACAAAATGGAAGAAGAAAAAAGATGCATTGGCAAAGAGGACGGTGTGTCTGCCTTTTTAAGGGGATTCAATTGTCTGTCTAACAAACAGGTTACTCTCTCTTTACAGGAGGATGCACCGGGTCATTGAGTTGGGCGTTGAGGTTCAGAATCATTCTCGGTCGTATTTTGTGCGTGGGTTGTGTTACATGTCTTTGCAAGAGAAAAAGAAATGCTCTCTATGATTTGCTGGAAAACTGCTACAGGATTTTTTCTCTGTTCAGTGCATTAAATGCATTAAATGTATGTTTGAAGATACCTTCATATGGTGGACAGTAGTGTAAGTGACTTTGGGCTATCGTTATTGATGACAAGTTCATGGGAGAGTTTTGTGACCTGTTACAGGTGTGCAAGTTGGGCTGAAACAGGTTCCTTTTATCTTCGGAAGTGATGCCATGAACACAAGAAACGCCTGGAAAGAGGAAATAGATACCAGTAAGTAAACCTTGTCGGCAGAGTTGGACGGCCCGCGCACTGGGGAAAGGAAATAGGTCTAGATGCTGCTAACACTGCGAGTTATGAAATTTTGGTCGAAGAAGTACAGTATATTTGCACGTACGTCATGCACGTGACTCATCCGTAAGCGGGTATATTCGGCATCAAGGCTCACGGATTTGACCACCATGCCGTGTTTGCCCGAAGGCACGTGTCAATCTAGATGCCATGGCATCAAACGCAGGGGAGAGGATTTGAGAGATGTTCCCATTGTTGGGAGGTCATACTTATAGGTCGCGATGAATCCATAACTAGTAATACTTTCCCTTCCTTGCCCTCACTGGTCGCAATGTCGATTGCTCAATTTCCTGCCGAAGTTCTTGAACACATTCTTCTGTACTGGGTGTATCAGGACCCGCCTACTTTCTACTCGAATGACTTCATTGTTCACGCTCTCGGCTGGTTATCTTTCATACATGTATGTCGCCGATGGCGCCTAATTGCTCTTGAGTGCGGCCGTGTGTGGGCGGCGGGTTACACCCATATTCCTCATCGGGTGTCACTTGTGGCTAGCCGTGCGAAATGTTACCCTCGTTATATCGAATTAAGCCTTCGTCAGCCCGCGTTTGCGATCCTGCAACGGGGTAAATTTCGGGCTCCTCTGGCCAGTCCTGACATCTTGGACGATATCCTGACTGAAGGGAATCTGAACTTAGTGCACACCATCATTTGCACTGATCCGCACGAGGTCTATCGCTTTGCGCACGCCCTGGTGGCTCCTTTTCAAACGGCCGTCGCTGACAAGCTTCGACTTTTGGAGCTAGAAACATCTTGCTTTCGCCAGCAAGGGAGGTCCACCTTGATGTGAGATTCTTACCCATGCATGACTCATGGGCGTGCTAAGCTTTTTCTAGGCGAATCAATTGGTTGGCACTCACACGTGGCCTGTTGTGTCCTTCTCTAGAAAGAGTCACTTTCAGAGGAGTTTGGATTCCGGTCATATCTGGAGTCCTTCGGCAGATGGCAATGCATATGGAAGGCTTGGGTCAATCTCGTCCATCAATTAAGCTGTTGTCAGACGCTTTGCTTGTCCCCCATGCAAGTCAGCTGCAGTGCTTAGGCCTTTACGACGCGTTCAAGCGATGCGAACAGAGCAGTTCAGAACCCGTTCTTCAACGCGTGGATCTGGAGCGATTGGTCATCATCGATCTTAGGGCCGACGTTGTCGAAGCATCACAGTTTTTCAGCCGCTTTTCCCTACCACGGAACGTGGAAATTGTGCGCATCGCACTCTATGAGCGACCTCACTGGCGAGTGCTCCCTCTTGGCGAAAGTGATATCGAAGATGTACTTTCGAATCTCGGTGAGTGCTAGTTTCGTGATTTACTGATAACTGGGCTGACTTCCTCCAGAATCCCTGCATAGGACGTGCGATAGATTTCGAGTCTTTTTGCAGGGCGAGTTGGACGAAGCATATTCACTGGTTATAGATGCCTGGCGTAAGACCAGTGCCATCGAGTATCAAAGCTCTGCGAGCCTGCGCCAAAGGTTTATGAATGCGCAGGGGTCTGATTTTACATTCACCTTCGGTTGCGACGATGGCGGTCGCTCGTGGGAGTCGGTTCTCTGTTGCATTGTTAACGCTTTGGCCTGTGGGCCGTCTGACCGGCTTTCTTTGGTCATCCCTCCACCTTTCTACATGCGAGGGCGCAGCAACTGGGGTTACTTAGCATGTCATTTGAATACTATCGGGTTTGTCTCGCCCTATGCGTCAATTGCCACTGCGGGTCTTCGCCATGATGATACGTTCGTTGATTGGATATCTAGATTGCAGGACTTGGACTCTATTTCCTAATAGTTGCGGTCACAGAAAACATTTTTCCCTTACTACGTGCAATACAAGTCTTATAATACGTCTGTGTGTGCTTTATCTGATTGTTTCCTTAGTTCTCACAGTCTTCTTTGCGCATAGATTGATACGAGTATTTGTGGAGCTATAATTAATGAGAGAGCCTGCAGACAAGGAGAGGTTTTGCTGTCGTGCTGTTTCCTCATTCATTAATAGTACAGTCCTCTACGGCTGTGAGACAGAAAGATGGCTTCTTACATCTGTATCTGTACATAATACTGACTCACGTCTACTTCAATAATTACTGCACGATCCAGAGCATTGAGTTACTGTAGTTTCCCGACAGTAAATTCGCTGCTTGAAAGGGGGGACAGGCGACACATAGTAAGTTCTGCTGGGGATAGGTTCATCAGTGCCATATGTGGGAATTCTGCAGTCATCGAGGGAGTGTTGAGCATTATTTTGGCGCATTCATTTGAAGCCAATTTGGGTATGGGACAAGGAACAAGTGGTCAGATGGGTTTGCGTTCGCTGGGTCTGCGGACCGAGAACAAATGTACTTTTGAAGAACTACAGTACTCAATCGACTTTTAGATTCGGAAAGCCTTGGGATGCTGTTCGTTAATGAAGAGATAGAGCGCTGTCAGAGGGTTTTAGGGCCCTGAACATGCGTGTGGCCTTAAACACAATTGGTCATATGACGTGATGTTTGAAGGGCATCATTTGCCTCTGGGTTCGCATGTGGTGTCACGTGTATGTGATTACCAATTGTAAATACGGGTGCGTGGAGCATTACTGAGCGGCATCGTGCTGTACTGACTAGGCGCTCGTAGCGTGATATAAAGGATGTGGTGCCAGCGGTTAAGCTTTCCAGTTGACACCTTCGTATCCCACAATGAGCGGCCAATCAATCCCTGTCGTCATGTACACGACAAACTACCTTATGACTTGTGAGTACGCTCTTACAGATGCACTACAAAGCTTTTCACGCTCTGCATTGTTGCAAGTTGATGAGTTTGTCAAATGGCTTGTGCGAGATGTCTTTAGAACTGCGCAAACAATGGGAGCACACAATCTGCATTCCATCCTCACCAACCCGTCCGATCTTCCCGATGCGCTGCAGAGGGTGGAGTGGGTTTGCACACGCGATTTCAACCGAGACACCTACCATGTTGTCTGCAATGGTCGGATGGTCGGCATGACAACGATTGTGTATGTTCTTGCTTTGTATATGCAATGCACCTACTTAACTAGTGCTGCAACAGGGAGAATAGTGATGCTGCTGTACGTGACTGGAGAAACTCGCGGCGTGTTCGCATTGGAACCATCCAGCGAGCTCATGGGCTGTTCTGGAAATGGGTGACCATTCTTGCTACGAAGCATCTTGAACAACCTACCCTGCAAGCCTACGATCTTGTAGAGCGGTACTCTTATCTAGCACCCAACAAATCTACTAGGTATGATACGCCACCTATACATCCTGAGGGCAAGAAGTAAAACGGAAATCCTCCTAGTCGTGGTAAGTTCTCTGCGCTGGCTGTATAATTATACAAGTGTTGCTCAACAAGTGACTGTTCCCTCTAGTCTTTGCTTTATTCTGTCTGGATAACTTCACTTTGTGTATGCTATTGTTGCTACATTCTGTATCAATAGTATTAGCACCTGAAAGCTGTTGGTCATTTCATGGACATACACTATTGGTGAGCTAGTATGGCTTCTATCTACGAGTGTATATAAGTTTATCACGCGTCCTGCATTGGAGGCGTGCCTCATAGGAATGGCTTAAAGCATTTCAAAAGATCTTGCCTAGCCCTCCTAGGACAGGAGACTTTGAAAGAAGATACCCTAAGCGGCGCCGCAGAGGTCGGGCGTGGGCGTGTCTTGCAGGAAGAGTTCGTTAGAATGTATCCAGAGCATGGTCTTGACTAACCCAGCCCAACCCTGTTTGAGGCGTTGTGAACTATTCTCTGAGTTGATTTATTCTGCGACCCAACAACCGAAACCTGTGAATATGAATATAATGAAGATGTCCAAGTGACACAAACGATACCTGTGTTATTCTATGTTCCCCTGATTGTACCTCGGTATTTGCTCAGGTAATATTCTGCTGTATACTTTTACACAGTTGCAGGTCAGCTCATTTTGCTAATTGAAAATTGCCAGCTGCTATGGAGTTTATCGTGGGGTGCATCTGTGTGTCGTCTTAAAATCATTAGGCACAATGTTCAAAACGGCGAAAACGGGCATTCAGGCAAATCTCTTGCTTGTTCGAGTAACGGTTATAATGCAGGTTGGCCAAAGACAGATATTGAATCTGCCACAATGTAAGCCAAGCTGCAGCAAATATCTGTGGGTGGACTCTTGGTATGATAGAAATCCCGACTACGTGTAGTGAACAATTTGTAGCACATAGAACCTTCAAGCGCGTAATGCGCATTGCGAACACTGACCGAACACTATACATTTTAACTCCAGTCAAGAGTAAGGACACTCTGTGATGCTTGATTTCTAGCGGTATCTAGGAATACTGTTGCACCTCGTTTGTGGAGCGTACAGCAACCCACAGATGAACTGCAGCCGCGTAAGAATCGACGCCCTTGGTTATCAATCTCCTCCATGTACCTCTGTTGGATCTATAGGCTTCCTCCCTATTGAAAGATGAAGTTCATTCAGTGTGCTATGTTGTCCTTAACGGTAACTCACCATGAAGCGTATATTCCCGGTGCTCTAGACTTCTTGACTACATACCAAGGAAATCGACCCTCTGTTCCTCGTCTAACATCTGTGGGTTCTGGCAGGTCATTGGGACGAAAGTCAACGCCTTCTTCCTGGGGAGGTGCATAGTTTCTGGGGGCGGTTGGAAGCGATAGTGTTGTAGCATTCGCCACAGATGCGACAAGCACAGGTTGGCTGGATACGCCTGCAGATCTGTCACTGCTGCAACCATCTGTTCTGACGTGAGAGTCCAGGGTCGCGATCTCTGATGTCGACGTGTGGTCCTCTAACGTGATCTCTGATGCTAGGAGCTGCTCCTGGACTGTGGTGGAATCTGGGCCATTAACAGGGGTCGCCGCAGGGCTATTGACGGGAGTTATGGCTGTCGGCGTTTGGGAAATATCTGCCACGGCTTCCATAAGTGCAGATCGTGCCGTATCCATATACAGCACCCTCTATTTATGTGTAAATTGTTATAGCGGCTTTTATGATCAGGTATCATACACACCTGCTCTTCAATGTCCGATCCTAGGCAAAGAACCTGATTTCCGAATGTCAACTCATAGCGCCAGCGCCGCAGGGCTGCCGCTGCACTGTTCATGCGCACAACACTGGAGTTATCGATTCCTTGAGTGGATATTATGGCACCTAGTCTTTGATAGACGCTCCATTAGCTGCTTGCATGATGACATTTAAAATTGAAGTTGATGTCTTACTTGTCGGTGCACCCTGGATTGTAACCGCGGAGGACAACATACTCCCGCGCGTCCGATTCTTCGCTGAAGAACACGCTGAGATCGCAAGGTTGCTCGAAGTCTTCGTCCATGGTGAGGGTACTTGGGACGATGCGGCCAGTTCGAGAGGTTTTTTGGGTGCTGCTGATGTGCACGGATCGCGCTTATATGCATGCTGGGAGTGGAGATCATGTGTCATCCTTGCCAAGAGCAGTGAGAATGTGAGAGAGTGAGATAATGAGAGCGTAGTGTATGGCTTAGGAAGACGATCAGATCCGCGAGTGTCCAAGATGACGGGGTCTAAATGACCATATGGAAACAAGTCGGTAAGGTGAGCACACAGTGTAGTCGAATATCTTTGGTCGATGATTCACTGCGCTCGTTGCGCTTCTGTGGATTGTTTTGTACATATGAACTCACTACGAGACTCACTGTTTGCTAGGCTGGTGCGTTGGAGGTGGATTTTCAAGGATAACTGGAATGGGAGATTGTGCGTAAAGTCTGCAAGTTGAGCAAGTTTGATGTTCTTAGGCTGACGCCTATAGATATCTGAATTTGTCTAGGAGTGAGAATATTCCATCCCAGTCCATTCATCACAATGGTGTAAGCTTATGAGATAGGCTTGTCTTAATTTCCCATTCTATTTGCTGAGAGGCAATACTGTACTTTTTTGAAAGTCAGTTCGCTGACCTCGATGGGGGACAGGGGACACTCAGCGAGTTCTGTATGAAATAGGTTCCCTAGCCCTTATTACCTACCATATATAGTGCTTTGATGGCATTCTAGGGGGCCTCAAGCAATATTTTGGGGCATTTGCATCGGATAAGTTTAAGTTCGTGCGGCCCGGGGACCGGGGACGAACGTGCATTCGAAAAAGTACAGTATAAGTACAGTGTATGGCTTCAATGCCCTTAATCTAGGCCTAATACCTGCGGTCAATTTAGACCCTGAGCTCACACCTTACCTTTTTACAGTCGTTACAAATGATAGTCATACCATTATATTGCCTTCGGGTTCCTTCACTCGATTGCTATCTTTGTTGGAGCACACAACAGTTTCATTCCACCGCGAGTCAGATTTACAGCAGCAAGAAAATACAAAGACGATGAAAGACAGCAGGAGAAAATGCGCGGCAGTATTCAAACAAGATTGCACTTCTTCCCATCCCACATGATCTTGATGCTCTCGTCGAAGTTCAGAGTCTCGAACTCTGAAACCGTCAAGACGCCTATATTATGTCAGTAAGTGTCCATGTGAGTGGTTCAATAGGATACGCACAATTGATCGCACTGTAGGCGATGCTGTCCTCAGTGTTCGTAAGATACAGTCTGCCTTTCTTCAGGTTACGCTCGGCGAGCTGCTTCTTGAACCTGTCATGACTGTTAGGAACATACGATCAAGACCTATTTAGAACATGGTACGCACTTCTTCTTGTTCGAGACGAGCGGCGGCTTAATCGCTGCGTCGATCGACAGCAGCGTGTACGCGCCCGACGCGTACCAGCGTATTTTGACGGGGCCGCCGTCCTCGTTCGTGCGCACGACAAGGGCATACCAGTAATCCTCCTCTGCGAGGTTCTGCGGCTTCTCCGGCCTGATGGCCACTCTATTGGATGCCCGTGAGTACTATCATACGCAGAGACGATGAGGAGGACGCACACGCAGCCTTCTTCGCACTCACGGCCGGGCGCGATCGTCTTGCCAGCTAGGTTGCGGCAGTAGGCGACGATTCTGCCGCTGGTATCACTAGAGGTGTAGTCAGATTACGGACTTGGATAGGAGGATGGACGCAGAGAACTTGCGCGCGCGTCGCGCGCGCGCGCAATCTGCGAGGTGTGCTGACGTAACGAACGGCGACGTGGCCGTGTTCTCGGGGAAAAGATCCTTGTAGTCCTTGTCGTCGGTGAAGTTGATGATTTGCTCGGGTGTCTCAGCCATATTGCGAGTTGGTGGTGGGGGTAGTGAGCAAGGACCGGGTGAGTGACACGCGCGCGGGTGTTAGGTTGGTTCTCACGGATCGGCCGATGCGCGCGCGCATCGTGTTGATACAGATGTCATTCATGTACTGTGTTTACTGAAGCCGCCACAAATTTTGGCGTCTCAGGAGTTATTTCCTGTGACTTCAGTCCTTATGGCGCAGGTCTGCTGCTTCCTTACATATCTGTCTGCCGTTTACAACAATGTACCCTCGTGATCTCCATCAAATCGAACTTTTGGCATAGTATTCTTGTGATCTTGGGCTGTCTGGCGAGTTCTGCTAACTATGGACATTCCACGCGAGGGGTGTGGCACCCGCGAATGTGGGAAATCGGTCTTTCGGACCGAGCAACTTGGCCGCCAAAGCTCTCTGCTTGGTTGCAAAGGCACCTCAAAAAAGATAGGGGCGCTCGGCCTCGGCCTCTCTTGATTGCCGGTTCCTCTTCTCGGGATCCGTCTTCTCATTTTGCTTCCGGCAGTGGCTGCTTTCCGGCCCAGGTGATATGATCACTTTCACTTGTCATTGTATGTGTATGCTTGGAGTAGGAGAACAAAGCAGATGTCCCATTTTGTCATCGCTGCCACTGACTTGCTCTTCTACCGTGGCATACTAGGTGGGCATGCAGCCTGCATCAACATACAGTAATTTGAACGCGGCCTTGTTGTTTACTACTAGGAGCAGATATGATTCAGTGGGGCGACGTAATATATGTGCACCTTATGTTGTATGAGTCCCTGTAAAAGTCAACTTCTGGTGGAGGTTCCCTGCTTACGAGGGCTCAAGATACATCGAGGGACGACACATGAAGGGACCTTGAAATGGGTCAGCAAACAGCTTTTTGCGACCTGGTCTGGCCCGTAGTCTCGGTGTTTGCGGCTGAGCTCCGCGGTGTGCCATGTGTATGCCAGACAAACCTATGTAAGTCCTACTTACGTGATTGCCACCGTTATAAGAGAGCCATTCTTATCGGAGTAATGCACTTCTCCTCTCAACCGTCGTCTTCCCTGGTGTCTGGACCTCACGCTATCTGCCCAAGCTCCTCCCGTGATTTAAATTACGGGCCTTCAACAGAGATAGTGATGTCTGAGCTGGAACTGGCCATGCACAACGTCATCGTTATTTCGGACAGTGAAGACGACTTCCATCCAGAAGAAAAAGTTGCGAAGAAGCGGACAAACCGGCAGGCGGAGCTTCCTGGGTCTAGCAAACGAGTCTGTAGACAATTTGTGGTTGATGCATCAGATTCGGAAAAAGTCCAGTTGTCTGAAGAAGGGGGACAGGTTAGGGAATGGAGATGCCGCGCTGAAGCCGCTCAGGAGGTACGTTTTATGCTTTGGTCGTACTTTTTGCGCGATGATTGCATTTGCCCATATCATTGTCAGGCTCACAGGGTTCTGGAAATGTCTGCACAAGCAACGCAGGCACACTTAGATGCTGTACTGAAGGAGACCCGCGAGTTGCGCGACAGAGAGATGCGTTTAATTGCCAGGGCAGACGAGGCTGAAAGTGCTCTCACAAAGGCCACTCTGCTTGCAAAAGCTGCTGTACGTATGACTTCGTTGTGATCTATGCATATATCTCATTTCATCCTTGAAAGGCTGGAGTGAACATGGGTACTTTGGAAGATGCGGTCCTATGCAAGATATGCCATCAGAAAATGTGGCAAGCATGGACGTGAGTAATCTCGTATACCACAAATGCGTTGCCGGTGTCCTCATGCATTTTAGTTTGGGCGAGTGTGGCCACACGTATTGCAGGATCTGCATCAGAGACTGGTTCGAAACTCTCCGTTCTAAACATCTTGCAAAGAACCCCCGCTACAATGTTTCCACTACGCCTGAGTGGTATCCTCGGTCACGGATAGAACGTTTCCCGCTTGGTGTTCACCCACTGCTTGTGGCTGCAAACAGGCTCCCACGCCCTGTGTACACGTGCCCGATATGTCGTAGCCATATCATACGGAAGCCGTGTGAGGCATTCGCAGTGCAAGAAGTTGTCCGTGTCATAGTGGACGAGACAGGGGAGCAAGATCCATACCCATCTGTGCAGGCTGAACTTCAAGAGCAACTGCAGCAGCGGCCACTTGCGATTGCTGGGAACGGGTGCATAGCTTCTGAAACCGGACCTTGGGATAGGTACTTTGGACGTGACTAGATGTCCTGGTACCAGAATAAGCTAGATTAGGTTAGGTTAGGTCACTTCCCTCTGCATTGAGCGTGCTGCCGTGATTGCTTATGCCTCTCTTTAATACAGCTCAAGTCATACAGCTCAATTCGGTACACCTTTTGTAACGCCCCCGCCACGGTTAACTTCGCAAGTCTGGCGAGATTTCTGTCCGTATTCTAGTTTATGGGTGTTCATTTGGATATATTGCATATGCATTTCCTATATATTGTGCGCAGTTGAAGGCACAGGGAGATGTAGTGGGTTACTAAAGCTCATATGTAATGGTACATGATGTGACTTCCGAGGTGTTACTGACGCGTTAAGACTAGCATGAAGGCAGAGCTACCTCAGACCTAATGAGAGAGCCGCATATCCCTGCTGAAAATGGCCAGTATGGCTCGTATTCTGCCAGGAAGGAAGTTCAATATCATTTCTATCCGAGCGCTGTACGCTAAGGGAAGCGCCTCATGGACTGAGTTACACTGCAAGACTGTGTATAAGTATGGTAGTTATCAAGACGTAAGTATTCTGCTTCCGACTGAAAATTGGTCTCTTGTAGGGACGATGTTTGCCGTTGACTTGCATAGGTTGGGCTAGATACAAGGGCCTGGAACTCATGACAGAGATTCCAGCAACTAAAGGGGATTCAGCGTAAGTTCAAACTTGCCCGGTGCATCAACTGCACTTATCAAAGCCCACTTGCGCCAACCTTATCTTCAGGAGATGAGCCAATTTCTTGAAAAACCTGGGGATAGTTACTACGATGGGTGTGTTGCTTTTATTTTAACATGATAAAGACCAGAAACTCAGGTCACGCTGATTTTTATCCTCATGTGTGCAATCAATTATTACCAAACAGAATGTAGATGTAGACTTCGAAGGAGTCATTTCTGTAGAGCAGAGCGGTGCGCGGTACGAGTACCGCTTGCGCAGAGACAAGATGCAGCAATAGAAGGGCTTTCTAGGCGGAAAGTACCAGAAGTTCCGGGGATCAAAAGGCGTTGGTCCAGCTGTGAGCATGAAGCTGAGTCCACGCGCTCCGGCATTTGCGGAAAGCTCTCTTTCCGCGACCTCGACTTGGCCTCGCTCGCGTTTCAGTGCCCTCAAGACAAACATTCACTCTCCCGCCCACCTCCTTCTCTCTTTCGTTCGACACACAGCGCTTCGCGCTGGGGGTTTTCTCCGATCTCCGGGCTTCTGCTTCTGCTTCCGGTTTCGCTGCGCTTAGGAGCTCGCGGCTTCGGAAGGCTTCGCGCCAGCCTCTAGCGCTCTTTCAGCGCAGGCTCGGCGACGCGTCGGTCGCGGTTCTCATGTGACCGCGCCTCATCACGTCCGCTTCGGGCTCCGCCCTCCTTACAGCGTCTCCGACGCTGCAGAAGGAGATCCATTCGCCTTCTGTCTGTCTCCAACTCACGGGGGACGGCGGGCGGGATCATATCTTACTCACACAGACTCTACTTCGCAGAGTCTCCAGAAATAACACAGGCTAAAGCTGTGTTCGCCACTAAAAGCCCGCTTCGAGCGGCCCGCATCTTGCCCACTGCCTTTCGCAGAAAGTCACGTGGCCGTGTTGGCAAAATCAGCGCCTCGGACGACTTCTGGCAGCTTGTCTTCAACCACGATGTCCTCTCGTGTCTCGTCTGCTCTACTTCTCTCCCTGTCTACTCGTATCTTAAGGCTCTAATGTTCTCTCGAAGGCTCGGGGTGGAATGTTGATGATCTTATCTTCTGTGACGTGGCAATGGCTTTGGGACTGCCATTATAGCCATTCCCCTGAAGGCTTTCAGCGGCTCAAGGGCATCTAACGATGTATTGGCTACCAAGCTGATGGCTATCATCCGTGATTCATTTAAGCGGGAATGAACTAGTGGTTGACTAGTGTTCTAAGTCTTGGGATCTTAGTTTGTCTCAAGGCCGATTGTGAGCCCGGTAGTCTGGGTATCTCTTTTGCAGTTGCATTTGCTGTGCCGGAAAGCCTTCGCATCAACTGTTGAGATTCTCAAGATGTCTACTGCACATGCAATTGGTGCTTGGCGCCACCACGCTTGCACATTTGCCATGCATGAGACTAATCGAGAGACCTCATCAGTAGATTTGTCGATGTATTGTCCAGGCTAGTGATGTTTCTGGGAAGGGTTACTTAGATGTCGGCTCATTCATCTGCCTTGATCTAAATCTCTGTTTTCTTCTGCCTTGTGATCCTGCTGTCTGACATATACCCACAACTCATTAACTGCCACATACTTGCCTTTATACTGTGTTTAGGACTCAGGAATTCGGCTCTGAAATATGTCACATGTGGCTTCTGGATCTGAAGGCCTTAACAGAGATACTGAAAGCTAAAATAGCCATTGGCCAGCATGCTGCAATAATTACTGTACTGTCCTGACTGACAGTTGACTTATACTTGAGTGTGCACCTTCCAAAAAATCAGTGAAGAATCATGTCAATGTCTCTAATTCACCTAAACCTGTTTAATCTGGGGAATTCTCGCTCTTATCTGGTTCACTGTAGACTCAGCACCAGTGCGCATCTCAAACGGCGAGCTCACAAGACACATGTGTGCGATAAAAGCAAGAAGTAAGAAGTGAGGTACAGGCAGCAGCGCAGCAGGCATATATAGGGAACAGATGCTTGTGGGAAGGAAGATGTCAGTCAGACACTTTAGACCACACACCCAAAACACAACATGTCTCTGAAGTTACCTTCAGAACCACTACTGACTATATATGCACATGTTCGGAACACGTGGTAAGCCATAAGCCCAGAACGAGCTTACAGTAGGTCCCCGATGTTTCAGAGTTTGTGCTGTATATTGATATAAGAGTACAATGGTGAGCAAAGCCACATGGTCTAGTTAGAACATCCTGTGCCTCCTAGTATCCATGCAAGTCCTTGACAGTCCTCTCGCCCTTGCAATCTTGATGATCCCACCTAGTTTGTTGTGAGAGGCCCAAACTGGGAACTTGCAGCACAGGGTATGCCATGCATCAACATACATATCCACAATGATTCTGGTACGTAGGTCTCCTATTGAGCAGCGCTCCCACTTCCCCCTTGCTTATAGTACTTTGCCCTCACAGCCCTTGCTCTCACGAGATCACACTAAGAAGAAGGTCCATGATGTGAAAATGACAACTGAGTGGCCCTCAACACATATCTGTACTATTTAGAAGGATTAAAAGCGCCCAAACAGCGCCCTACAACAGTCATGGACTGTTCTATGGCATCTTTTCTTGATCTAAGTATAACAAGTGCCGAAGCAGACAGGTACAGGAATGTCATGTTCTCCTTCCTTTGAAGCAGGTTCAAGGAATCAAATGACAATGCAGAAGCACATTAGGCGATCTTGCCGCGCATAGCTCAGATACAATACAACAACAACAACAACAAGACCGAGACGACAAGACTGACGTCTTTATGCCCAAGAAATCTTGTTCTGAGTGTTTGCACTGATGCTCATAATAGCACCAGTCACTAAGCATGAAGTACAGTTCTACACAACACTGCACATCACCTCAGCCAACAACATCGAAGACATCGACATGGGTGATGCCGTAGTTCACAATGACTATGTGACTGACGGCCAAGTTGCTCCCAGTATAGTGCCGACACCCACCATGGATCCCGCTGGACCCGGTTCACTCACCGAGGCCACACCCAAGTCTTCGCAGCATAAAGAAAATGTCTGGGAGTAGCTAAATGAGCATCAATCTCACCGAAAGCACAGAATTCTTGACATTGACCTTGCTCGAACTGAAATATAGGGATGTGTAATGCCTTGACACAAATCTTGGGAGAGATTGCATTTGCTAACACAAATCTGACCGTGAACCTCAAGTCGAAAAAGTGCAATGGCCGCAGGTCAATAGTGTAAGATCAACGTGGAGCAGCCTTGCAAAATTTATAGCATACATGCATAAGAACTTATAAGAACTCATGGATGGTAGGAAGATACCTTCTAGCAGCTTATTTTGCCCATACAAGGTGCCAAAATACTGGTCAATCATGCCACTCAAGGTATATTCTGCATGGGAAATTGGCCCCAAACCCTTTATGGGTGTGCTGATGCTTGAACTTGAACGTGACCATGTTTCTTTTGCACATCACAATGGTGTTCTTGTTGTAGATTCTGAGTAAAATTAAAGCAACAAGGCTTACTATTGACGATACAAGAAAAAAGCCTACTTATAGATCAAGTAATCTAACAACCTATGTGCCTGTCTAGCAACCTGTTATTGCATCAGAACCATATGAGGCAGCTAGCACACATATGTGCTGCCTTTCGAGTTGTCCTCATTAGATTTACAGCAACTGGTGAACATGAGATATTCCATGGAGCTGACAGGCCCTGCTAGCAATGTACTCTAGATTGCTTACCTGATCTGCACCATATATGAATTATCTAGGCATGCAGATTGCAAGTGCTCTGCGCAAGAGCAAGGAAACATAGGCAATATTTGTTACAACAGGCATTTCCCACATTGCACTAATGCCCTATATTTGTGGTAAGAGATCAAATAAGGCGACGAGTGCTCAAAATGTACCATTGTAGGGGAGATGAATAAAATCCTTGACAGCAGCAGAATCCTTTCCAGGTGTATTACGTGCTTCATCTGTGTGCTCCTGCCGGCTGTGTTTGGCGACAGTAGATAATCGGTGATTCTTTGAGCGTGCACTACAATTTGTAGTGTTCTGCTCTATTCTATTGGAGAAGGCAATTGCCTAGATATGATCAGTTTTCCGGTGGTTATTGGTGCTTTTGGTAACTTGACGGACCTGGGCAATATCTTCGTTGATTATAGCAAGTTCAAGAAGATCAATGCGCATTGCATATTTCCCGTCTTCTTCCACGATTCTGAAGCCAAGCTTGGCTTTGACCACTTGACCATGTCTAAAAAGAGCTCCACTACACTTGTGGAATCTAAACTGGTCGGCGCTATAATCAAAAAGTTAGAGTGAGTATGCTTTGCCGAGTGCGGAGGTTAATGAAGGCCATCACTCACTGCCGTAGTTGCTCAGCTAAACTGAAGTGTACAATATTATCTGTAGTGACTACGGAATCGCGGCTTTCGGCGAATCGAACGATAACACCATTCGGGTCCTCGCTGGAGTCCAGGATCGTGGGCTCTGCATCCTCTTGCAACTGATGAATTGGAGTGCAGACAGGCAAATTAGCGTATATCACGGGCTCCCCGTCCAACTCTACGTCGTTACGATCCTTAAGTGCGTCTACTGGACGTCGAAAGCTGGCCAAAACATGAAGAACTTCGATTGCTCTGCGGGATTGCTCGTGCATTTCCTGGCCAACACCAGCAAGAGCAACCGATTGGTGACCAGAATCACCAAAGTGATCTTCTCTAAGCAACCTGATGTTTACGCGCTTAGACACCGTGCGCAATACCTTTTCCATGAGAAAAATGCGTACTTTGTTTCGTCCATAAAGGGCATGAGATTGCATTTCCACAACAGACCTGTCATTTCTAACACCAGCTGCACTGGTCTGGGCCCGCTCGTCCTCTCACACAGTATGGCTTCGGATCCATCCTCGACCCAGTATGCATTGTGCTTCGCAAAATTTGGCTAGCCTTCAGTGAGCCTGTGTCCCATATCTGCAGGAGAAAATAACTACGCACGTCAGCGTACTTGTGTAGGCGATGAAACATCCCAACAGAAAGCAACCCTTGCTCGCATGAGTCGTGAATGACATTCTGGTAATCCTTGTCGTAGAAAATAGCCCTGTTGAACCTGGCGCTGTTCACGTTCATATTAGATAGAAGAAGGTTTCGATTTCAGGTGGCCGTTGAAAATGCAGGGGAAGGGCGCCTGTGATGAAGATGATGAAACTAAGATGTGACCTTTGGAAGACTTTATATGTACAGCAACATATTTGTCACATTAGTAAGACTTCATACACTGTGATACGTTAGGCGTAGGTCCGATGTACTTCGGCATTACTGAGCAAGGACCTCCCAGTATTGTACGTCATCTTTATCTTAAACAGTAGGGTATGTCTTCCGGTGACCCTTAGTACTGATCGAGGTGCTGGCTGAATTGATCCGCTTAGTCGTATTAAGGGTCAGTCAGCAATGGCAATCGTTGCACCGATGAGGGCAGACAATAACATATGCCATATGGCGTTGAAAGGCATGGCGGGAGATGGGCGCTGCGCGCTCGTATAAGTTGGTCACATTGCTTCACTCGTCATTAGTGCCCATCTACTTTCCACACAAGATCATACCATACATTCCCGGGCCTGAACTATTGAAGATGCTCCGAATCATCCACTCCTGTACTTTGCCCGATTCGCCCGAGCTCGGGGGTGTTTCTGGTAAACAGAGTCAGTCGGGAGTCACCGTTGCGAACAAGTGAGTGAACTATTTGCATTCATTTTCGTTATCCCGACTTTCAGCTACCTCTAACACACTATATAAGATACAAGATGATAGCTTCTCGGACTTATGGATATCAGGGGCGTGTTTTGTGGTCAGTCTATGTCAAAACAAACTCTATACCAGTGCTCAGTGATTGTGTACAGGAGCCCGCCGCCAGCTCACACTACTACGAAGTAAGTACGTCGATCATACGTGCACATGAACGGCTTGACTGAAAACGTAATAAAATCTGTAGCGTTACTGCAACCGTTGTGGAGCGCTTTCATGCGGGAACAGTCATAGTACCTGGCAGGGTGCAACTCAATGATAACCCTAACATGAACGAAGTGAATCGAGTGGACGCCCCTCCCTCGAACATTCATACTGCCGTAGAGGTGTTGTTGGAACTCGCAAAGCGCTCAACTATCTTACACCATACATACCTATGTGGACCACATTTAGTGTACGAGACTGACCTTGATGTTAAGGAAAGCACCATTGATCTTTTTGTTATCAGACGATCTAGGATTGAACACTCTGGCGACTTATCGGGAGTATATCTCGAGGTTTTGATCAGCGGACGTTTTGGCAAAGGAATCAACATTGAGTGAGTTATTTTCAAGCTTTTTATCATATTTCCATAAAGCCTTGACTTTGATCGCAGGTCTGTTAGAGAGCTAGTCACCACGCCACGCATCATGTCTTCCTCTATCACCAACCCGGCGCGCGATATTCCTACCGATTTCAAGTTCCAGAAGTTTGGCGCCTCCTCCGTGTTATCATTCAGAGAAGGGCCTTGTATCGCGAACGTCGTTATGTTCGGTATGGTGGCACAGAGCGATCTGATTCATGGCAGGTCATACCCTGTGGGACTTTCCAAGCATGTCGTCAAGAGTGTCGATGTTATCCCTATTGTGAGAGAAGGTCAGCGAATGTTGGACATGATATCCATGGCTTCCGGAGGGGGGTTATTACGTCTTGTTCTTACCGAGCAAGGCGCTGTGACTTTCTCGACCAAACATACATTGATTCATGGAACAGACACTCCCGGCGGTGAGTTGTCTTTGATCATCGACTTTCTAAAATATAGCTATCTGACTTTTTCTGTATCACTTTGAAGGTACTTGCATGTCGACATCCACGTGTAGTTCGTCTGCCTCCCCCAGGCTTAGACCAGCCCAATCGTCCTTTTCTCGCCATCAGCTCGCGGGCACTGACACAGGTGTGCTTCTACAGGCAAATAAGATGTTTTCAGTGCTAAATATTAATATATAGTTCCCATCTACAACTCTACAAACCACATTCTCGCTGATAAACGTATCATCAGCGCCGAAGTGATTTTGACGCAGCGAGAACGACCGTGGCTAGGAGAGATACCGCTTGGAACATTTGTTGCAGTGCACGGTACTGTGTCCTTACGCAAGAACGGCATGAACACCTCAAAGTACATCATTTTCAACCTAAAGTCTGTACAGATACTGGCTTTGTCGTTGTAGGCTCTATGCTGGCTATCACGTAATATATATGTGTTCGTTGCCGTCATGATGCGCGGACGTTTGCGTTGCTTGATAGCTGCAAACAGAGCGACTTCTCGCATTGTAGCCTATTCATTCAAATACGTCAGGCGTGTGTACCAAGGGCGCACCATCACGTAGATCAGGATGGAAATTAAGCAAAGGCCATGATATTTATGCCACGACCTCGTGGGAAACGGTCACTGCCGGAGAAAACCGGCTTTCAGGTCTCCCTGAATGAGCAAATTGCCGTAATCTCCCGGTAGTCAGTCAGCAGATTTGAATAA
The DNA here is from genome assembly GCA_001632445.1 of Peniophora sp. CONT. Lineage (NCBI taxonomy): Eukaryota > Fungi > Basidiomycota > Agaricomycetes > Russulales > Peniophoraceae > Peniophora > Peniophora sp. CONT. The sequence continues at coordinate 43,021 of KV424639.1, read as the reverse complement.
CGCACAGGTGTTGTACCAGGATTTCGCGACTTCTTCTCCCTATATCCCTATCTCTATGGTTCTTACCACCACCAGCCTCTATCTCGTTGCCCACAGACATGGCTTTTACTCTCTTCTACAGACTAAAACAGATATTACTACCCACTGTTCACTGCAACACGTTTCTTGGCCTTCCGAATCCAGACATTGATCAGGAAACACAGAGACCTCGTACTACCGTAGAGTACCCTGCCGCTGTGCAAAGATCTGCCTCTGTGCATCATCCTGCCACTGTGCAATCCTTCGAAGTGACCAGACAGGCTCAAAATGTATCGTGGTCCCCTAAAATGACGTTTAAAATATGGAATGGGTTACACTTAAAAGTGGCATCTGTACACATTGATAAAAACGAAAAGATATCCTTCATGTCAAAAGTATTGATAAATGAGCTGAGTGTTAGAACACGATGTTATCGTGGCCATTGTGGTGCAGGAGCTTCAGAGAGAGCGAAGGTGATATTGGAATCTACAGACGGCTTTTTTCAGTCCAGACCTGTGTACGCAGAGATTCACAGTCATTCTAGTGATACAGACATTGTGTTAGGACAAGATTTTCTGTCAGCAAACAATCTACTGTTAGATTGTGTTAAAAAAACATGCCGGTGGAGTCCCATGGCATATGACCTTATCAGTGGAACTCCCATGTCAGTAAGCGAGCATATCTGTCGTGAAGAACAAGAGCAATCTGATACGTTCCTTGACCCCTTTCGATCCAATTACGTGGCTTTCATGGAGCAACTGAACGACAGAATGCTGCGGCAGGCACAGGAGATCTTACGCTTCTGTGAGCCCGCAGCGTACAGCGCCAGTTTAAACACCAGGGCCTTGGTCAGAACACGCCTCATGGAACTGGAGCAAGAGCTTGATACCAACTGTCTACGTCTGCCGACACAGACTGTGCCTTTTCGAGAACAGCGCCCATGTGTGGAACATTTAAACGATGTATCTAATCCTGTACGCTATGAGAGGCTTTGGAAGCTTGTGCTATCTAACGAAAAGCCATATACGATTCCACTCGTAAAGGGAGATACTTACCGGACTACGGGAGGTGGAGGCAGAAAAGAGGTAAATGTATGGTCCGGGAATGAGCTACTGAAGATGGTAATGGATGGCTACGAGTGCAATAAAAGTGCAACATACCATTTTGTCTCTCATTGCGCTGGTGGAAACGAGGCTATGAGCATCGACGAATGTATTGGCGCCAAAGTCTCCCTCAGCGCTATGTGCGGCAGAGTAGCAAAGCCCGTACTCCTGGAGAGTGCAGAGAAACATAACATTTACCTGAACTCTCGACAATCGGGAAAAGACATCCAGCAAGCGATAGTCAAGCACGAACAGAGTCTGAGTTTATGTTGTAGGGAGAGTGTCACATTTTTTAAATGTTCACGTCAAACGGGTAAAACCTCAACCAGGTCGGCCGCACCGAATGAGGCGCATCCTCCACCAAGCACAAGAGATAGAATCAACTTTCCTCCATTGCCGCCCGAGGAAAAGTTGAAGAGACGAATCATAAAAGATTTTTGTGGAGAGATGTCTGCTGAGAATCTGATCGAAGAGGGATGCGCTGTTTGTGGCTGTCTTTCTCGTAGAACAACTATGAAAGAAATCACGAGCGACCTCTTCGATATGAAGCTACTCGAAGACCGTTCTCGACGTGTGACAAGGTGCGAAAGACGGTCCATGGCAGATCACATACGTCCAATTTCCGGGCCGGTGCTGGACACGACGTGCGAGCGAGTGTGTGCGCCATGTCTCAGAGATCTAAAGAGGGACCGAGTTCCTAAGTTATCGCTTGTAAACGGCAACTGGGTGGGTGAAGTACCTCCAGAACTGCGAGGACTCACATTTCTAGAGCAAATGCTGGTGGCGCGCCTTAGGCACAATGCTTGCGTGTTGAAAGTGCATGCCTCCGGTCAATACAAGATGAGAGCAAATGCAGTGATGTTTTCCGTACCAATGCCAAAGGTGTACAAGGTTTTGCCTCCGCCTCGCGAAGAGTTCGAGGAGATTGTGGCCTTCATTTTCATCGGACCGACCCGACCTACCGATGAGATGCATGCACGATTGCCGTCATTTGTACGTAGAAACAAAGTGAGAAGGGCCCTGGAGTGGCTAAAGCTGAACCACGAGGAGTACAGCGATCTAGAGATATCGTACAAGAACTTGGATGAGTACCCCGAAGCAGGCGCCCCTGTTATTGCAGACTACCGACCTGACTGGGTAGAAAAGGAGCTCGAAAACAAGGCTGTGTACGAAATGGAAGACTGGTCGGCGGTCAAAGAGGGCGAATGTCCTCTGATAGTTCATACCTTGACTCTGGAGCAACTGATGTCGCCCAATGTGGACACGACAGTGCTCAAAAACGCTGCAAAAAAACACCTACTGGGAGGCGGCGTAGCTTTGGCTGTAGGCCGATCAGCGTCCCCTGAGTCGATATACAGCAACCCGCAAATGTACCCAAAGGCATTCCCTTGGCTCTTCCCTTACGGACTTGGAGGGATAGGCAACAAGAACGGACTGACCGTAGTCGGTGATCTTACTCGCAAACGATCTCTTTTGTTGTATCATGACAAGCGATTCCAAAGGGACCCCATCTTCTCTCTCGTAGCTCTCAATCACGAGCAGGTGAAGAGTAGCACAACGGGTAGCTTTGTCACTGTGAAAAAGAGTAGTTTCGGGAACATCACAAACCGAATCTTGAATGCGGATACTGGAGCGATGGAAGAAGTCATGAAGAAACTCATGAAGGGGGGGCAGTTTGACTTGAGTACGCCATCAGAGAAGGCCTGCTACGAAATCATCAATGATCTCGACCATGTTGGGCAATTTGTGCAAGGATCAAGAACGCAGAAGCGGTACATGCGAAACGAAATTTGGTCGCTCATTGCTGCGAAAGGCGCTCCATCATGGTTCGTCACATTTGCACCCATGGACCAAAGACACCCAGTCAGTATTTACAACGCTTCAGACAAGACTACCATGTTTCCCCAATTCTTCGCAGCAGAGGAAAGGGCGAGAATGATAGGAAACAATGCAACAGCATGCGCGCGGTTCTTCAAGTTCATGGTGAAAGCGTTCATCAAGCACGTCCTTGGTATGGACACCGATCACGATGGTCTGTTCGGTCCGACCGAGGGATACTATGGAACTGTTGAAGAGCAAGGCAGACTGACTTTGCACTTGCATACAATGATATGGATCAAGAACTCGCTTACGCCGCAACAGATACGAGACCGGCTCAACCAAAAGGATGGCGATTTCCAGAAGAGTCTGATAGAGTACCTCGAAGGGTGTCATAAAGGGTCATTTGCAACCGGACTGAGCGCAGAAGTAGAAGACGAATACAAGAACGTGAGGCTGGTCAGACCGGAGAAAGACGACCCGTCACTATGCGTTCCCGAGGCTCCGCCCCCAGAGTGCTCAGTGCACTCAGACCCCGCACAGTTTCCCCACTGCCGCCAGTGCGTAGGCATCAATGAGTGGAAATCACGCTTTGAATCTACTGTCGACGAGTTGGTGTATCGATTTAATCTGCACGACTGTAGTAAAGGTTTCTGTAAGAATCCAAAGTATCCCGAATGCAAGGCCAGATTTCCTCGTGACGTGCTTCCAGAGACGACGGTAGATCCAGAGTCAGGTTACTTGAAGTTGCGGCACGGCGAAAAGATGTTGAACACGTACAACGATGTGCTCACATTTCTCATGAAAAGCAATACAGATGTGACCAGCCTTTTGTCAGGTACGGCTTTGAAGGCTGTCATTGCGTACACGACAGACTACATCACAAAGCCGGGACTTCGGACGCATACAATGATGGAAATCATCAAGAGTGTGTTTACGCGTAACACTGAGTTCTTGCAAGGTGATGCACCCAGAGCTGAGAAGGCAAGAAAATTGATGGTCCAGATAGTGAACGCGTTGACAGTCAAGCAAGAGATTGGTAGCCCGATGGCGTGTGCATACCTGCTTGGCCATCCTGACCATTACACAAATTACAATTTTAAACCGTTCTACTGGAGAATGTTCGTTGGTGAGGTAAAACGAGCATGGGGTGAGATAACACCTGAGACCAGAGGCGAAGAGCCTTCAGTGATTCTGACAAGGAAAAAAGACGAAACCATAATGGCCTCTTCTCCTGTGATAGATTACGAGTTACGATCTCCTAGTTTGAGACGGATGGCATTGTACGATTGGATCCGATTGGCCGAAAAGCAGAAGGTGCGCAGTCCAAGGAAGAAGCCCAAGAAAGGCAGAGAGGGGGAGGAGCAGGAGGAGGAGCAGGAGGAGCAGGAGGAGCAGGAGGAGGACGAAGAGGACGATGGAGATGAAATTCGTCCAGAAAAAAGGACAAGGTCTCAATCACAGCGAACTCTAGTGGGGGAAGAGGGTTCTGAATATGATTCCGACGATACATTGATAGCCGGCGATGAAGACGATGAGGATTATGAAGAAGAGGAAAGTAGCGACGAAGAGACAAACGACGACACGCGTGACCGAATGGCAAGGTCGTCGAAGGCACGAGGTAAAAAGGCGACAACCCACAAGTTCGCGCAAGGTCATCCCCAATTCAAGACTCACAACATCAAAGTGCTCCCGGAAGAAAGAAGCAAGATACCTAACTTTGTGGGTGGAATACTCCCTCGAAGAGACAAAGGCGATATAGAGGAGTACTGCAGAGCCATGCTTACCCTTTTTAAGCCCTGGAAGGATGCCATGACCTTGAAACGTAACGACGAAACATGGCTGCAAGCCTTTGAGGGTTACGAGTTCACAAAGAAGCAGAGGGAGATAATGGACTTTTTCCATGTCCGTTACGAGTGCAACGACGCAAGAGATGATTTCAGAGCTCAGAGAGTTGGAGCGGCAAAAGAGCTGGGTATGAACTGGGTAGGTGGACAGTTTATTCATGACCTCGACAAAGAAGCTTTTGCGTCGGAGAACCTGGGTCAAAGTGACGACGATCTCAACGACATAGACGGAGCCTTTGAGCCGGCACGCATTGGAACGAGCATGGCGAACGGCGCCATGGCCATGGCGGGCATGAAACATGCACTTGAGTCTGTGGGATGGATGGAACCCCTGGTCGCAGATGCCACTACGGAGGTAGAAGATGGTGACATGGCCAACCCGCGGCAGGTTACCGAAGGTGAACATACGTCCTGTACCAGTGAGAGCATCAATGTAGATCGGTATACGACGAACGGCTGGAAAGAGTTACTGGCGGAGAAGCGCAAAGCCGCTATCGCACAGAAGGCGAGGGGAGTGCCAGAAGACGATGACATGGAAAACGCGGCTGAACAACAAGATAGTTTCTGGGAGGATCAGGTCAGGATCATCGACAAATCATTCTTAACCAAAACATTCGAGGCAAAATCACGCGATGGAGGGGCTGCCGTTCTTATGGACAGCATCGTAAAGAAGTACTCCTTGAACCCAGAACAAGAGAGAGCGTTTCGAATCATCGCGAACCACTCCGTTCTCGGTACAATGGCTGATCCTCTCCGGATGTACATTGGAGGCATGGCAGGCACAGGCAAGTCACAGGTGATCAAGGCTCTCATAAAGTTTTTTGAGGCCAGGGGAAAGTCATATGCTTTTTTGATATTAGCCCCCACAGGATCTGCTGCATCTCTCGTGTCGGGATCTACTTACCACTCCGTACTCGGCTTCCGTGGCTCCAACAAGTTTGACGACGACGGGAAAGAAAGGAGTGATCCTCTGAACAAAGGAATGTCGGCCAAGGATGCAATCAGGGCCAGGATAAAGGCCGTTGAGTACGTTTTTATCGATGAGATTTCAATGGTGGACTGCCTCAGTCTTTATAACATTAGCGCCCAAATGAACCTTGCCATGCGTATGGACGACGTCGCGTTCGCTGGGAAGAATATGATCTTCGCCGGAGATTTTGCGCAACTCCCACCCCTCCACAGCAGCGGACCGGCTCTCTACTCTTCCATGGTCAGCAGTGTCATACATACAACCAACAGTGTGAGCACCCAGAAGAAAAGCATAGGAAAAGCGTTGTGGCATCAGTTCACTGTCGTGGTGCTTCTAAAACAGAACATGAGACAGAAATCTCAGACGGAGGAGGATGCCAAGTTCAGAAAGCTCTTAGTCAATCTACGAATGAGATCATGCGATAGAGATGACCTGGAACTTATGCACTCGAGAGTCCCGCGAGACGGTCACCCGGACATTGACCTTACCCGCCCAGAATATGCGCATGCTTCAATGATCACATGCAGAAACGTCAACCGCGACCTTCTGAACGACGTTGGAGTACGCAAGTTTGCTCGCCTTAACCATAAGAGGTTAACAACCTTCTACGCGGTCGACACTTTTTCAAACGTCAGGGCGAGCGCGAAGAAATCGACCATCGAGCATAACCCTCGAAGGAGCGGGAATCAGATACCAAAGGAGCAGGCAGAAAAGATCTTGTCGATACTTCCGGGAAACACGATGAACATTCCCGGCAAGTTAACATTGTGCAAGGGTTTGCCCGTAATCTTGAAACGGAACGATGCCACAGAGTTGAACGTCACTAACGGAGCTGAAGCCACAGTCGTTGATTGGAAGCACAGTGTTCTACAAGACGGACGACGGGTACTTGATGTGGTATTTGTGGAGCTCAAGAACCCTACATCTTCAGTCCAACTCGAGGGACTCCCTTTGAACGTTGTCCCTATATGTAGGCAGAAGCAGCAAATCATCGTAAAGTTTCCTGATGACACTGTCATGTCAGTAAACAGAGAGCAAGTCCCACTCCTTCCCAACTTTGCCATGACAGATTACGCCTCTCAAGGAAGGACGCGCCCCATCAACATCGTTGACTTGGAAGACTGTCGCAGTCACCAGTCTGTATACACTTGTCTCTCTCGCGCATCAACCTTGAAGGGCACAGTGATATTTCGTATGTGTACACAGAACAGGACCACTGGCGGTCTGTCGGGCTATCTTCAGCAGGAGTTCCGCGAGCTGGAGTTGCTCAATGAGATAACGAGACTCAGGTGGGAGTGCGATCTGCGCAGCGGTGTAGGTGGAAACACTCGCTCTACGCTGCTCAAGTCGTACATGAAGGTCTACGGGAAGAAATCATGCCCCGCCGATGTACATAGCGCTATCCGCTGGGGTCAGTCAGACGATACCGCGTTCGACATCAACTATGACGATGACAATGATTTTGTTTGGAGGAGCCTTGACAAAAGCAAGAAGCAAGACTGCAATAAAGAGGGCCAGAGAATCCAAGAGGACACGCGAAACGTCAACTGCAAAAAGAGAAAAGCAGATACACAAGGGTTTCCGGTGAGGCTGGACATCATCCCGCCCACCAAAAAAAGCAAGATGAGTTCCTACGTTCAGAAGTTTCGTGGATTGAGATGGAACGCTGCAACTCAGTCTTGCGCGTACGATAGTCTGATCTCTGTGCTTTCCAATGTGTATTACCTCAATGCTCGTGATTGGAATCGTAAGATGTCTGGAGTGGGAGTCATCCTTGAACAGCTCGCTGAAAAATGGTGCAGAGTGTTGCTGGACGCATCCTTTGAACACGCCGAAGAAGCAAGAGATCATCTTCAACGGGACCTAAACCGTCTCGACAGAGTGTCTTTTCCCGTCAACGGTCAATGGACTGACATGGCGGCACTCATAACCAAGTTATTGGAGGACGAAAGTGGGTCGCGAACGCGATATCGGAGAAAGTGCACCGTATGCAATGCACTGGACTCTTTCCGTATTCAAAGCCCAACTTGGACACTCCCAGCGCGAGCAACCCATCAGTCTTTGCACACTGAGATCAAGCATAGGTTCAACCGGACCTCGGATCAAGCGTGCACCCGCTGCGGCCACATGGCCGTGAGCGAGATCGTAACGCTGAATCACGGAGACCCCCCTCCCTTCATAGCATTAGCCCTGGAAGATCGAAGACAAAAAGGAGAGGGTGTCAGCGAGCCTAAGCTCACAGCCACAGTGAGTATAGGTGACAAACATGAAAAGACAACATACAAGGTTAGAGGTCTGATTTACTGGGATCGCGCGCATTTCACTTGTAGAATGATTGGGAAAGGTGGAATTGCATACTTCAATGATGGACGTACGACAGGAGCGGTCTGCATACACGAGGACAAGATGCAGAATCTCAGTGATATCTATTGTGTCAACGGCGCTCAGTTAACCTACATTATACTGAGCCTGTTGTGACAATCCCACATATTAGACCAATGTTATTTGCGGTTTTTATCACAATTACGCCTCCCTACTTTTGAGGAATGAACCTGATACCCACATTGTGTGAGATTCTTTGAGGTTATCAATGCAGCCGTTGGGGTCTAGCGAGCGTATGGATCCGTACAAGACACTTCTGCAAGGGTTAAAGCCGGTAGAACCCTAGCACCTGCATGGTGATAGAATAAGGGCCTATGAAAGATGACATGTGGTATCAATGTGACGTCAATATGCCTGACACATCTGGAAACTCAAAATCACCGAGAGAATGAGTCAACCTAATAGTTTGTTCCGCCCTTCACTCATAAAAGGGTTCCCTATGGACCGGCGACGGCCCGTTCTCCTGCATTCTACTTTCCCTTACCAGAGTTCATCTTGACACGTGTAAGATTACCCAGCTCTTTACTCAACTCATTGAATGGCGCTTACTGATCGGTAGAATCTCTCATTCCATGCCTGCATTCTCAACTGCCACATACTTGAGCTTATTGTCTCGAGCAATTTGTTATTTTCGGTACGTAGTCTAAAGTCCACCGGCAGTACCCATAATTGAACGACTTTCAGTCGCTTTGAAAACACGAAGGCGTTTGTAAACAACTACGATGTTCTCTTGATCATGTTTTCTCTGGTGGATTTGCCCTGCCTTCAGACGTTAACTCAGGTCAGCCGGTCATGGGCGCATCTTGGGCGAGGAGCGTTGCGTGAAAGAGTTTTTTTAGAGCTCAGCCTGCACATTCGCCCAGCTTCTTCTGCACGCAGCAAGTCGCAGAATCCGTTGAAGGAGACAATCATGGAGTTCTTGACTCTACTGGATAAAACTCAATCGATAATTAGTGGATCTACAGCACTGGCTGTATGTATGCAGCGCACCGAGCGCGCCTCTGAATGGATGGACACCCGAGACCTAGACATATTTACGCCAGTGGGAATGGCAGAGTCAATTGTCGGTTACCTTGTGGGGAAACTCGACTACACGCAAACCGAATGCCTGTTAGCATCTGCAGCCGGTGGTCCTGGATTTCCCGAGGAGTACGACGCTATGTGGACGTACCACGGCTCGTACACGAATAACATTCCGGACGGAGAATTGCGCACTGTGACGCGACTTGTGGCCGTCGACGGGCGTCGCATTGACGTCATGGAGTCTGCAACGACTTGCGCTTTACTTCCTCTCGCAACGTTTCCGCTTACACACATCATGAATTACATCACGGGAACGACGCTAGTGGTATGCTTTCCGTGGCAGACCTTGATATACAAAAATGCTGTCATCAATCCAGATACTTGGCCTGATGAATGCGAACAATTGCAGAGACGTTATATTCAGCGGGGCTGGCCAATATGTGAATTCGAACACGGCCAGGATTGTGTCCAATCTCTGATCAAGTGTCCGCACACAACTCGTACTAGTAGAGACAACCACAGTTTGGTATTTTGCTTCAATCTTCAGGGCGGAGAAGATTCCTCTAGTACTATACCTCGTCGGTCGCCGCGGGCTGTATGGATCCGGGGATATCAGGAGCTACAGTCATATGTTACCTACAGCCACACAAATCTTGCAGTTGACTGTGACCTTATTGTTTGGAACCAGCATGTTCAGCCATAGCTATACTCAATCTCCAACTTTACCTTCTAATCATTGATATTTCGAGACATGTAACTACCCCGAGCAGCACATATCTAGAGACAAGCATGTATTCCCTGATAGTGTCAAAGCAGTGTGTATGACTGAATGATATGCAAACATACGAGTATACCATGTGTGGCGAAAGTTCAATATGCGCCCATCATTTCTTCAGTTCTGGTAAATGTGGGTTTTAGAACCATAATCATAGTCAACGCCTGATTCTCTTCCTATCACATACTGGTAATTCTATGTAAGCTATGTCCAGTGTTTCTTCAAGTAGATTACACGATAGCTTCATCGATCAAGTCTCCTGTAGGGATGGGCACAAAGACTGTCTAGTTGTTGGCCACGAGTTTTCGGATGAAAGCTAGCTTCCATAATTGGCACTGGCACACGTTCACAGATCAACTATTCAGCCATATGGCGTGACTATACGTAGAAACGGCCCGCAACCCTTAGGACCTCCCTGTGTCAATGCCATCGCCGCCTGTTGAAACAAGGTCCGAGTGATGGATGCTTAATGTATACAACAAGTCCAGAAAAGTATTGACTACGACACATATCCATGGCATGAAGTACGGCGCAAACATGCATGCAGCTGCTTTCAGTTGATCGGCCTAATATACGAGCGGTTTGCTTCCGGCGATCTCTCCCACGCTCACATCGGAAAGGTCCGGAGAACCCAATATTGTATGTACTAGTCAAGACCTTGGGATATGGCGGGGTTCAATTAATTGAACGGGCCAAATATACTGGCGCAAGGTATGAATGGTACCCTAAGGCCAGACGATGACAGAAGAGACAGCAGGAGCAGTGTTTCGGCCCAGGCACGTCTTAGTAAAGGCTTGTGACGCCAGTGATTCCGAACCGGAGGTTGCTCTTGCACCATCACCTTCACCTCGAACACCCGTAATATCTCTTCGGCGCTCAGACTCTCTTCGTAAGAGCTTGTTTACTGGAGATGTTGCTTTTCAGCAATGCGCTTACACCCTCCATAGCTCAACAAACATGAACCAATTGGCACCGGAGCTAGTGACGGAAATCGCAGAAATCCTACAGGATATATGGTCAGCTGGCAAATACAGCAAGAAACAGCGCAGAGTTGAACTTGGCTGGATCGTGATATGTCATGTCAACACACGCTTGCGTAGAATCATCCTCGCCGCTCATTCACTCTGGGCTAAGCAAGCATTCACGTTTTACAACGCACGCGTTATACAGGAGTGTCTACGAAGAGCACATGATGCTCCCATACATATAAACCTCCGACGGTTGGAATCCAATTCGGCAAACCAGCGTTACAAACACGGAATCACAGACATAATCTACTCAGCGGACCTTTTCGCGCGCGCCACGTCTGTCATTTCAAACTGTATCAAACATGGAGGGAATAAGGTCTTCAGCGAAAGAATGACCGCGATACTATCAACAACATCTTTCACACATCTTCGCAAATTGAGCGTCTGCATCCCCTCATCTGCAGGGCCACTCGCCTATTTTTCAGCACCACAACTCGTGTCTTTGAGTCTACACTCAGACGCCGCTGCCGCAAACAAGTGCCCGCTATCTATAGCGACAATTCAGGCACTTGTGGCGCAAGCACCTCGCCTACGCAGGATTTATCTCGCCCGCATTGTGTCAGATGATACATCCGCGCCATACAGTGGATCCTTTCCTCACACCACACGACCACTACTGGAGTCCCTTGTTCTGCTATGCTTCGAAGAGTCCCTCCTTTATCACTTGCAGGACATGGTCACCCTTACGGATGATGCAGAAGTTAAACTTGACTTCATCAGTCCGCGCTCGCTTCAGACAGCCCAGGCGTGTGTTCGAAAAGTTATTGGTCTTCCACTGGATGCGCCGTACGACATCAATGCAAAATTTAAGACTGAGCGTAGTTTGAACTTGAGCGCTCAACAGCAAAACTGGTCCACCAAATTCATGGCGATTAAAATAAAATATCACTGTGTTACAAATGCCGTCGTGACATATAGACTCGACCTATCTTCACCAACCTGGACCTGGGACGAGTTCTCAATAGCAATTCCTGCAACAGGATTACACGAATTAACATTGAACCACATCGACCAACCTGTTTCTATCAGCTCGTCAGCTCATTTGCTACCCACTGCACTACTCCAACATTCCAACTCTTTGCAGTCCCTCTCTTTGAAAGACATTGAGTACATGCCGGTACTCCAGTCAATCACTCCAAATTGTTGTCTCCGCTCCGTGACGTTGGAGTTTGCCCCGGCCATAGAGAGCCTCACCGCTCTCACCCACTGGCTTCAAACACGTGTACAGTCTCCTGGACGAACCATTGTCTCCTTACGCGGAAGTGTATATCTTCAAATGGCGAAAGAGGATTATGAGCTACTGGAGATACCAATTTTAGATCAATTGAGCAGCATGTGCACATTTTGCGATCACAGAACATTCCAGGAACTATTGTATTAGGGGAGTGCACGAAATGTGAACGAGATTACCAAACTATGCTAGATTTGATTGGACTACCTAGGCTTGTTTCGTTTGAAATCACAACCTCTACCACCCAGTAACCTGTCTATCTAACAATTGACTACATAGCCACAAGACAGTCTACCCAATATGTCCACGTACGACATATGTAGTAGAAAGGAAAAAGAATGGGGAAAAGTGGGCAATAATTCATGAGTCGAGAGTGTTCAAGAGGTGTAACATGCTAATGCATTCATGTCTCAATACAGAGGTAACTCACTCACGCCCAGGAGCTCATCAAAGTTTGTGCACGCACCTAGACAGGACCTAAGTATGGACTGAGAACAATCACAACTGCATGATATATTAGATCTTTCGCACATATAGTTTGTGTGGTTTAGAGGTTGTGTGGTTGCCTCGCGTGCGTGGCTGCCTTTCGAGTGTAGTTAATGCGTACTCACGTGTGTGGTTGATGGCCTTTGCGGTATAAAGACCTTCCGTCTTTGCAAGCAATCAGCTTCCAGTCTACCACACCACCACCACCACCGCCGCAAGCGCCATTACCACCGCCGTCTGTCCCAGCAACCTTGCACACTCTGCTATCGCCGTACACCCAGCAAATATCACACAATGGACCCTTCACCCAGCCCATCTACATTAATGTGAGTCCCTCTAGTACCCCTATACCCCACCCCATTGACAGAACATCTGCTCAACTCTTGACAGTGAGGCTGCAAAGACCATGCCGCATAAGGCAGGCACAATAAAGCGGCCACATGTGCGCTCTACTGCACAGACGGGGAACGATTGCCAGTCAATCTGCCGGACAGCCAAGAGGACAGGGGGATTCACGGCTGGTTATCTTGCAGACGATGAGGGAGAAAACGAGCTTTGAGCTAATAATTCTACACTTTATTCCAAAAACACGCAATCATCCCTGCTATAAACCGTTATGGCTTCATGCCTTTATTAAACAAGATCATCCCACCTTTTATGTCTTTGTCTGACGTTAAGGTCGGCATGATGCATTGCCAATTGTACGTTCAGCAAACATACCTTAAGCAAGTTTCCTGTAGTAGCGTCTAACTAGGTCTAGTAGGAGCCTGGCGAGTGTAGCAATCAACCGGGCTTGAGGGCGGGAGACGCTCAACGAGCAACCGGCGAAGTGCGGGTGTGCGAGGGAGTCAGGCGAGAGCCAGGCGAGAACTCCGGGCAGAGGTATGTGAGGAGCGCGAAGCTACGTGTAGACGTACTGGCAAAGAGCGCGAGCAAACCTAACAGCAGATTGTCACGCAAGAGAACAGAAGTACGCTGAGAAGCGAACTCCGTAGAGAGAGGGGGACAAAAGGGCGGTTATTCGTCGAGTCGAGGCGAAAGCGCTACAGTACGGATATAAGTCTAACAAGTATCCAGAACCTGTACGTAGCGTAGCTTGGGTACTATAGCAACTATACCAACCTCAGGAACCGGAACCGTCAAAGTAAAGTAAAGCATATGGTCAACACCGAGAGGGTACTAAGGGAGTCACAGACAAATGAAGTGAATCTAAGCAAGTCTGGGGAATATAAATATCAAGGCCAGTGCGTACAATGGAGGTCTGAGACGAGTAGAAATAGAATGCCAAACATACAAAAGAGTCCATAATGAAAGGAATAGTACGCCTGTACAGTTATCGTAGAGGTACCAGCCAGGGGCAAGGCCGGAAGCAAAGGATAGTCAGCGAACGTGCGGTCGGAGTGCCTCGATATCGTACCCTCAGATGTAGACGAGGGTATACGATTATCCTACGGCACTCCGGGCGTCGAGCGTATCGATACTGACGAGTACGAGTCCAAACGCTGGCGAGGTGGACGCGAGCCACACGCGCTCTCGGCAACGGGCGTCTACGCGCTCAGAACCAAAATGGGCGCTACACGAGCATTGAAAAAACCCCTACGTAGCTAAGAGAACTACAATACACTAAAATCCCCATTTTTACTGTGTTCAGCATTCATGCGGCTCACGAAGCGTGTTTTGAGGTTCGGGTTGACGTGCAGGTAACGCTCGCATGTTTATAGAAGCCACGGAAATTTTATTTTGAGCTCGACTTCACGCATTACATGCTCCATATTGACAAAAAGACAGTATTGTACCAGCAAAGATACCAGTGGTGGCCCTAATACGAGGTGAGGAGTATCCCAGGTCTATCGTAACACTCCCAGCATATCAAATGCTCGTTAGTCATCATCGCAATAAATACTTCCAGAAAACTTACTTTGCACAAAGGTATCATGCATCACCGACTTTGCCATTTACGATGATTCTCGATCAGATAAATAAGGGGGTGTTTACGGCAATCCGCCCCTGACGTGTCAAATCTTTGCTCTTGCCACCATGGCTGAAATGGACCTCACTTCTAATGACCCTGCTTTGCCTCTCATGCTGCCTACAACCATCCATGATCTTCCAGCGGAAACCATTCTGCAGTGCTTGCAGAACATTGTCAAATTGGAGACCGACACCTGCACTCTTCTGGGATACTTTCACATTTGCTCGTCTTGGCGCAAAATTCTCCATGGCAACCGCGGTTTATGCGGAGAAATAGCCTTTAAATTCTCTGATGTAAACCTGATCACAAAATTCATAACAATGGCGGGCTCTGCTCCTCAACGCCTGGACCTTGATGCCATCATCGCACGCAGGGACATACCCACCAAACACATTCACTCTTTCATTACCATGTTGACTCAGGATAAAAAAAGACTCTCTAATGCCATTGAGATCAAGAGTGCTATACCTATTCCCCAGGCTCGTTGGTTTGCTCGATTACGTTCCATTTCAAATTTCCAAAACTTGGAAGAATTGCAGATCTATCTGTTCACCATCAATGATCTTCCCTTGATCCATGCACCAAAACTACGTTGCTTGAATCTGATCACACATCAACCCTCTTGCATTCCATCAAAGCACTTTATCGAGTTTCTACATGGACTTCCATCTCTTATTGAGCTTTCACTGGACTCCATTTTCTGCGGTCCAGTGGATTTGAGTATTCAATGTACAACTGCAGAGTTGCCACACCTCAAGAAAATGAATATCAGGAGTCTCTTGTGCTCACAGTACAAGTCTGTGCGCTGTTTGATCTCCAGCACACCCTCCACTCTCATCACTGCACTCTCATTCAATTCACCTTGTCCTCTCCAAGACATCTGGACCTCTCTCGAGATATGCAACAATTCATCCTTGGAGGCTACACTTGCTGCCTCGGAGAACTTATTTGAACTCAGTCTACAGGACTCTGAGCTAGGTGTTTACCCCCATGACCTTGATGCAAGTGTCCGTCTTTCTACACGGACCGGATACCTGCGGAAACTTTACAATCCTCAACTACATGCATCTATAAACGAGGATCTTTTACATGACACAACTGTGTATCGAGAACAAGTCAAGACTGTTTGCTTGAGTGCTGGAAGGCACACTGACTGGGTGACACCCTTGCTGTTGAACGACCTCACCGGATTGAGGGTGATTGACTGGCTCAGAGCATTACCACATCCTACCACCCTGATAATCGACACCTCGATGCGCATTCTCATAGAGCGTGGCATGGACTTTATTTGGCCCACTCTTTATTCAATCCACATCCATTGCCGGACACATCGATTAGCACTGAGAGAGGATGATCAGATAGCTGTGGATGCTGTAGCAGGATGGCTGAAAAGCCCTGTGCTCAGTCATGAAGTACATGTCATGCTCTCGGGCAAGAAATGGAAACACCACAATTTGCTACTTGGTGATCTGATCAATCACTGTGCAAGTTTTGTTGACAGGCGTGGATCGTGACGGGTACAAGTATGAATGGTCGATTACATGCAGTGATTCCACACTAAAATACCCTGATTTTAGCTCTAAAATGTCTTCAGCAATGATGTGCCATACCAACGCCAGAACACGTCCCCAGTAGCAGCACACTGGCCGTGACTAGCAGGGCTACCTCCCACTTGCCCTAGTCTCTAGTAGAAGGGTCCCTAAACCTCATTCATCTCCGCTTCCATAATCCTTCGCAATGTTGACCTCTATTCATTCATATTCTGCACAAACTCTTGACTCTCCGACCACATTACAGGTCTTAGATAGTACCCAGCATCAATGTCGAATACAAGTCTGCTGGTCATTCAACATATTCTCTCGCTCCCTTCTTTCATTTTCTGTCCTTTGCTTCCCTCCTCCTTCCCTTGACTGCTGTTTAGAACTCTAGAATACATTCCGCAAATCGGATCAACCCAGACTTCACGAGATCACGACATTTACCTTTATTCCTATCACCGCACCTCTGAATTACCACATATATATATTACAGATGTTACTGAACATACTTATGTGCAATCCAACTAAGTCACCGAGCTCTTGCCCACAATTCATTGTACTAATCTCGCACATATTAGGCGTTGATGTTGTGTGGTTTCCGTGTTGATTTTCCATTCCTTGTTTAGCACACTGTGACTTCTCCTGCATTTCTAGGGCCGCCCCACACATAATGCTGGACTCAAAGGGTATCTCGGCTTTGTTTACAATGTCGCAGGTCTGTCCCAAACTCGGATCTTGTGTGTCGCGGGCAAGAAAACTTATGAGAACGTCAGCCACACATCTGGACTGTGTAGCACTCGCACACAATTAGCCACCTGAGCCCGGTGCGTGAACAATTTTTGGAGCACACGTTCAAGCGCAACTGTGCCTACAGTTTGCGGTCTGCTGTAACATAAACTAGATTTGTCTGTTTGCACATTCCTATCATGAGACTAAAAAGACCTCGCAGATTTTATGAAGAGCCCAGTGGGAATCGAACCCACGTTCACTTGAAGATTCAACATCCGCTGCGATTGCACCATCGGGGCTTATACAGTAACTGACTTAGTTATATGATCATTCGCCTCTCGCATGGATCCATTCAAGTGAAAGGCAGGCCTGAATTGCGATCAAATATCGGAAGCCAATTGAGCTTGCATATTTGTAGTGTACACCACGTGTGTCCCTGCGGGTGTCGACGACACTACCCGGAGCCCGCCACATACACATGCTCGTGCTCGAGGGTACAGGTGTGGCGAGATATTCACATGGATGCTCAGGGTATCGACTGGGCCAATGGAGGGTGCGGGCAAGGTACTTCGTGAGCTGTGACAGCTCCTGCAGAACTCCCGGATGACCGGGGCTCACTGCGGGAACGCGTTGAGCTTGCGTAGAACGCAAGAGCCCGTGTTGATCATCAGGCACCAGAATCATTTATTGGTCACCGGAAAGCCTGAATGTCCCGTACAAAAAGAAGGCAGTGACCTGGCAGGTGCATGATGATAATGCGAAGTAAACTCTGGCACGCCCTTTTAGCATTGCCGAGTACTACATAGAATCATTGCACACCCCTCCAGCAAACCGACAGATGTTCAAATTTTGACCCAACTCTATGGGACGAGATAGATGCCAAAATTGGGATACTGTAGAACATAATAGAAAGAAAAAGACGTCAGGGATGACTCGTTTCTGCCAGGCGTCAGACGGCCCACTTTGACTAGTCAAA
Source organism: Peniophora sp. CONT (assembly GCA_001632445.1). Lineage (NCBI taxonomy): Eukaryota > Fungi > Basidiomycota > Agaricomycetes > Russulales > Peniophoraceae > Peniophora > Peniophora sp. CONT. Next base: position 25,125 of record KV424639.1, on the reverse strand, counting down.
GGTGCGGCCAGCGCAAGACGGATACGAACAATCGGGTAGGCAAGGCGCGCGCAGTTCCGGCGCTTGGGAGAGCGAGTCGATGAGATGCGCGGCGGGTGAGCTCGAAGATAAGAGACCGCGCCAGGTAGGCGAAGCCTCGAACAGACTATAGAATAAGATCATGATAACTGAATCGTAAGCACAGGTGTAGTTCGAGGTCCACGAACATCCTGGAAGCCGCAGTCGAGGACATTGCGGAGGGTCGGGACGACGGTACAAGACAAGCGCGTCACTCGGAGTATCCGTGACTGGTTGGGACGTCACTGTCGCTGCGGGTGGAACTGCCGCAGTCACAGGAGGTTTACGCCGCGGAGGTAACTTGGGTCGGCGCTTCCGCGGCTTCGGCGCTTTCTCCTGTTCATCATGTTCACCAACCTTTTGCTTTTTGCTGGAGTCTGCGTGTGTATCTTCTGTCTTTCTCTTCTTTGCCACTCTTGTAGTGGCTGTATCCCTTGGTCTGTAGCTTGCGCGAAGCGTATCCTCTTCCGTGGCCTCCACTTCGACCTCGGCAAGGTCACCTTCTTGAAACCTGTTCTTTATCAAGGTGTTGCGTGCCATTGCTTTCAGCCTACGCATATGAGTCTGTAATCCTGCAGGCAACGATTTACTAACCATTGAGAGTGTCACTGGGCGCATCAACGCCAGATCCGTGCGCCGCTGCACTCTGGATACTCCGACGTACGGCGCGAAGCCATGAGTGTCTGCATCGTCCTTGAAATCGACCAGCACTTTTGGCATAGTCTTTCCTTCGGCTGAGTGAGATGTGATCGCAAATGCTGGCTGGATGGGCAATTGAGAGCGCGTCACGTCGACTGTGACGACTTCCCGCTTACCGGAAGACTGCCCCATCGTCTTGAACGTGCACTTCACAGGGAACACAGGCACTACGCCGGGAGGTAACCCGGTGAGCGCTGCTGTGCACTTATCGAACTTTACCAATGCATACTTTGCGATCTCGTATCCCCATGGGTCGCGTTCTGTCTCCACCGCCACAACCTTTCCTTGGCTTCCGTTAGCGACTCCGAGCTCTACAGCTAAGTTCCTCGTTCTGTACACAACCGGCATGCCTATGTACAGCGGAATGAAGCCAGGTAACATATCCGAATGCTTCTTGCGCTTTCCGGCTGGTCTTTCCACGTGAAGCAGTGCCGTGCGCTGGCCTTGAAGTGGAGCATGATCGGCAAAGGGTATGTTGTCGTGCAAGTCGCGAGCGGCACAAAGGTATAGTTTTAGACCGGCGGAACGAGCCTCCATTGACGCCTTCGCCATGTTGATGGACTGCCTCACGAGATTAGTCCCAACTAACGCGCAGGCGTCGCTGTTACCGTCCACGGACATGTCGACACCCTCCTCCTGACCCGCTGAACGTATTACGCGCGTATTCAGAAAATCGACATCAGCTTGTGAGCACTCTCGTGTGCGAACTCGACTTACGACCTCTGCGTACTCTGGATCGCTGCGCATGCGCATGTTCTCGGTAAGTTCAACAACATCCGTCAACTGCGCCCATGCCATACGGCCAATGCGCTGAGCGAGACCAAGGTGACTGTCCCTCTTGTCTTGATGCTCCAATGGCGTATACAAGGGCGTTGAACAAACAGGACCGTGCTGGTAGAAGTCGCCCGAGTATACCATGATGCATCCACCAAATAGCTCATTGTTTTCCTTAGAGAACCGGCACACAAACTCCACTTCGCCGAGGGTCTCGCAACTCACCATTGATATCTCATCGATGGCATGTATGTCAATGTCTTTGTTTTCCAAGCGCACAGCTTGCTTAACGAATACACTGAGATAGGTTTTGGCTTTACCCTTGCCTTTCGCGCCTTCGTCGCCTTCAGTCTGGCGCATGATCTGAAGTCCGTACCCCTTATGCAGTGTGATGCCTCCGACGTTAACGGCAGCAGAACCCGTAGGTGCGTAAAGTGCGAGTCTGTCCCCACAATCGAAACAATTCATGACGTCTCTAACAGCGCTCAGGCAATGTGTCTTCCCAGTTCCGCCTGGTCCAAGTAACAGAACACGGAGAGGACCGGGTTTCAACCAGGGCAAGTCAGGGAACGCACCAGGATCTTGACGGACGATCCACTGCCGCGCTATCATCAAGAATCCTACTCTCTGTCCTGTATTGAGCTTGTTGTGGGTAGCAACAGCTTCGAGCAGCTGTGTGGCGGTGCGGTACATTGTGAGCGAGAGCTCTGAGCCAGGATCGATCACTTCGTCGGCCATGAACTCCTCCGTCATGCGTTCTTTCTTGTTCAAAATGGCATTGACGAGCGCCCGAGTCAAGATTCGAGCCTTGTGAGGTCGGCGCCGACGGTCTTGGTTGGTTTGCTGGCCTGGGTCCACTCGAATAGCCGTGACCTTCTGTGATATCATAGCGGGCGTCTGGGCGTCAAGATTGTTGATGTTGCGCCTGGTCAACCGCACTGCTGCATCCTGCTGTTTCAGTTCCTTCTGCCAACGACTCAAGTCCGCGTTGGGAACATGAGATGGTACATGCTGGGTGAGCACTCGTGCAGCTTGTGTTTGCATGGTTTCAGCATCAGACATGTCAACATCGTCATCGGCATCCCGCGGGTCAGTCTGTCGAAGCCACCCGGAAAGGAGCAGGTCAGACAATACTTTCTGTACGTTCTGATCCTTCTGTCGAGTATAATCCTGTTCAATGATATGCATAGCAACGTCATTATCGTCTGTGAAGGCCGCCGCTGCGTCCTCTATCACGGCGTTTAATGCATGAGATTCGGTTTCTTGACGGTTTTTCTTCTGCATGAACTGCCTATCACGCTCGTCTTCGCACTCGTGCATCGCATCAAGGTTACGGATAACATTTCGGTTCCACGGCGTGAAGGGGTAAGTTGCGAATAGTGTCTGTATGTCCTCGCCATTGCCGATGAGTGGCTTCCTCACCGAAAACGGCTTGAAGTGCGTCAGCATGAACAACCAGTAGGCCTCTTCAGAGCCAGGCGTGGGTAACGGGCCTGCAAAGCGAGGAAGGTGGTGATGCTTGCGTGGGCCACACGGGAGCTGCTTCAAGCGATCTACAATAACATGGGAAGAAGCGAGAGGATGCGGTTCCATGAGGCGATGCCGTCGCGTCTGTGAGCTACTCTTGCTTGAAGGTTGGACTTGGATATCCAGTCCGTCTTCGAGGTCATCGCTCTGTAAACCATTTACACAGTCGGGCTGTGTCTGCGCGCTCGGACGCCTCCGTGGGCGGATCTCTTCGATAGTACAAAAGCAAGCGAACTCCATGAAGCTGATGTTCTCCAAGCTCTCACCGCGGTAGAAGTAGTCGATAGCCTGGTTCACATGCACGAGCTGCCCCTCTGAGTTCAACGATATGTCAATGGGTACGTCTTCCTCGTCAGATTCACTGCCATCTTCGTTCTCTTTCGAGTCGTCACCCACTGCATGTGCGACAGAAGGTTCGCCTTGAGCATCGTGTGAGGCTCGAGCTTCTATGGCAGCGCGCGACGAGTCGATGGCTTTCTTGAACTTGGTTCGTGCCAGGTGAAGCATGGCAGCCGACTGCACAACGTAAGTTGGATGGGATCTCATAGTGTCATCTTCACCCAGTAGATAGCGAGCACACTGCTGAGCGTGCAGTGTCTGTTTGTGAGTCATAGCACCGATGCAGCGTGAGAGCAGAGCCTTGGCCCGAGCGCTCTCGGGCAAATGTACGCGATTGTCTAACTTCATGATTGCAGAATGGAACAAACCGAGCGTCTCTGGCATACTCAACTCGGATTTCGTTATGTAGCCCGCAATGTAGAACATTCCTGCCTTGCCTCCTTTCCCGGACAGGATGTACTTGAGATCCATGTTGTGGCGGCAAACGCACAGCATGTACCTGTTATAGCCGTTTACGGTGGGATCCTTTACCTTCAGAATCACGGACGATGTATCCGAATCGAATCTGCTCACGTCCACTATCTCATGTGGGAAATTGAAGCGACATTCTTCCGAGCCATATTTGAAGCAAACAGGCTTACATTCATGGCGTTGGAGATGTTCACCGCAGTAGACCAGGTCAGGTTCGAATACGTCTCTCATCCATGCTTCGCGCTCTTCCTGCGACGTATCAACCGGCGGCGGCCAATGTGGCAACTCATCGCGCGGATCGGCTTGCGAGTCCAATAACGCGGGCGCCTCCGCCTCTGGAAACTCATGCGAGACAATGCTCTCAAGGTACCTGAAGAACCTTTGCTCGAAATCGACTGAACTAGCCAGCAGCTTGTGAATCTCAGACGGGTTCATTCCATCCAGAAGCCACACAAGAAAATGACCATGAAGAGCACCTCGACCGGTATACTCTGCTGTGCCGTACCAACCTGCTAGAGGCCCAAGTAACCCAGAGAACTCAGAAGCATGTCGCTCTACTAGATCCCATCCGAACAGAGCCGAGAACACGGCACGAACCATGAAGTCGAAGAAACGAGCGGCCAACACCGGATTGTTTGCCAGATTCACGGCGCGTTCTCGACCCGTTCCAATCGGCGGCAGCCGGGTATCGAAGTCGAACGTGACATTGCCACACATGAACTGGAACACAGGGCTGTGCATTGCGCTCACGTTGAGCGTAATGAAGAGATGCGGAACGCCCAGTACGGACGAGTATCCTCGTATCTCGTTTAAAGCACGACACTTTGCTCCGTCCGAGCCCGGGATACAAGATGTTACAGATCTAACCTGGCGCAGCAACTGTAGAGCCTTCTGCACGTCGTCAGGTAAGTCATCTCGGAACGATCCTGCGTTCTGCTCGAAATATGTAACAGCGTGAAGGATAGATTCTGGAGAGATTGCCAGTAGATCACGAGAGACGCTTTCGAAGCTACGCTTCGACACCGCTATCTTCGAGTGAAGGTGAGCTAACCTCCGAGAGACCATGTTCCACGCCACAAATATGAAGGAGTTATGTGTCTGTACATCCCGGATGGAGGATTCCATGAGCGCGCGAAGATGAGATGGGAACGATACGACGCGCTGTCGATCGGGATCCTCCAGAGAACTGATTCCATGAGGAAAGAGGGAAGGGAACATACCCATAAGTAGCTTAGGATTACCGTACTCCTTCTCTGGCCGAGATGCGAGGATGTATACCAATTTAGCTGTATGCTCATTGTCAGACCTGCTATACAGCTTGCGAAAAGCGTCTCGAGCAATGATACGTCCTGGCTGCGCACTAACATTCGGATCTGCAACTCCCAACCGTTCCATGACTAACTCTGGAGTAGCGCCAGACGACGCAGCACTTGCAGCGTCGGGCTCTACCAACGTAGGATGCTCGTCAAATGCAGCTACTTCGCCCTTCCGCATAGATATCAAATGTTCAGCAGAACAATCGAGGACGAATGTCTCCTTGAGGAGACCTGGAATCAAGTCGTAGTCAGGATATTGATCCAGTATGCAACTGTCGAGCGTTATGTCCTTGTACAAGGGGTTGTTCTGTTTAGACCACAGCAAAAAGGACCAAACTAACGGCTTACGAATGTGAAAGACCGGCATCATGTATGTAGACTTCAGTTCGCCGCTTCCGATGAAGGATACACTGATCAGATCTCTCATGTTAGCAGGAGTTCGCGGTAGGATACTCGCCAAATCCAGAATCCCGTTCTCGCAGGCACAGGTATTGCCTGACATGACTCGCGGCTGCCTTTCGACGTCTTCTGGCTTGTCGCCAAGACCGCAAAACAGCCGAGTAACCATGTTCCATGTCCTATACAACGAACACGCGAGCTCCTCGACCCAAGTCATACTGTGAAACTCGTCGGGAAGACGCCCGCGGTATATTCCATTCGCCAGCGCGTATTGCGGCATAGATCCTGAACGTAGGCTGGAATGGCATTGGGAACACAATCGAAGGGATGCCTGCGAGTCATCCACGATGACCCCGCCACGGCAAAGCAAGAGCCCGTTCAACACAGGATGACCTTGAACATGGTCGCCGGATACCTCCATCACCCGGCGCACATGATCGTTCTTCGGACGAAGAACGTCCAGAAGTTCCCGAGCCAGACCATCAGGTCCTATGGGTACGATCGCGGACGGCTTGTAAAGCACACGGCTGCATGCAGCGCACGGGGGAGGCGCACAGTCAGAAATCGTAGACTTCCATCGCCGCACAGCCTCAAGGCCCGTATCCTCGCTCACAGGCAAGTACGACTCTGCGACCACATCTTCATCGTACGCAGCAGGGGCCACTGGCTGAGTCTCGATGTTTGTCTCAAGAACTTCGAGTGGCCGCAAAGTCCTTGGACCACGTTCGCGGGACGGTCGATCCGGTTGCACCTGAGCCATCGCATCGTGTCCGAATTCGTGAAGGATGATGCCGAAGCAGAGCTCGCAATACCCAGCCGACGTATCCAAAGCGAGCTCTAGATCATATGGTATAAGCGCACGGCGCAAGTCCATGATATCGGCGGCTGCTAGCATACACACGCGCAACACCAGAGAGCGATATATAGCGGTCGCATACTGCATCTTGGTGGCCCTTTTGCCCTTGTGCTCAATATTTTCGTTGGTCATCAAAGGCCACCGCCGCGTTGCATGCACGCTCTCATACACACACCCCAGCTGCGCCAACGCAAGACGGGACAGTTGGAGGATACATCTTTCGGCAGCCCGGCTAGTGATGAATGCCGGCAGGTCTTGGGATACAGCTTGAAGCCCGGCATCCAGCTCCAGTGACGGAGAGAGCAACATGATCTTCATAAACGACGGTCCGAAGGTGAAGACCATCAATCTTTGCATGAGGATCCACCGGTGACGAGCAAGGTCGACGTCTCCATGACAGCGTAGCTCTACGGTCAGCTCGTCGTCAGACAGATCGGCGTAGTACGCGCGCTTTACAAGATACATGTTGAGAACAGAAGCACGCATAAGAGCGGTGGCGGGGACAGAAGGTATGCCAATAATGAGAGCTGTCTTTCGAGCAAGCTCGTCGGTCACCATAGCGTCGAAGGTACTCAATACGAAGGACGGGTCATGAAACATCCACGGAGGATTATTGTTATTGCCTCGACTGTCGAGGGAAGAGAAACTACGCAGAGCGCGTGCAATAGGGCAATAGCGAGGGTTGGCGGTGGAAGGGTTTGGGGAAGCAACATCGGACGTCATCGGTTTGGCTAGTAACATGATAAGTACCAAGTCTACGTATGAGGACTTCGACCACAAGCACCTTTGTTCAACTAGACGAGGATTTGCGGGCACAATGGGTTTCGGGTAGGATACGCAGGCGCAGGCGCAGTGGGTGTAACGGCCTCCGCGCCTCTCGTCTCGCACCATTTATAGCGGGACGCCGGAGTGAGACCGAGGTGCTGCGTAACACGAGACATCGAGCAGGCGTATGACTCGAGTGATCCACGTTCAGTGCACGGAAAGGGACATTCAAGATGGTGGACGAAAGGAGAACGCCGTGTCCGGGTTACTGCCTGTGGCACTGGCAGCTCGAACTTCGTCTCCGCGTCACGATCACATGACTTTATTGGGAAGAGCGTACGCGCGCTTAACAGTTTACTCGGAGAAGCAGGCCGTTCGGCAGGAACGAGTCATCCCTGACTTCATTTGTCTCTGCCTGCATCGTAAATGCTCTTCCAAATTGGTGGAGTGCTCATGTCTCTTGCTGATGTGGCAATATCTGAGACTTAGATCCGTTCCATCACTACAGGTCATAATGACGAGATCTCAACGTGAATGTACATGAGTACAGCTCGCAGTCAGATACACCAGTCTTGTACACGAGAGCAATCGGAAATGACGTGGGGGCGCAATGAAACAATGTCGTGATGCCAATGGCTGCTGTGATGTCAGTGAGGCATGGGAGTAAGTATTTGGTATACCCAGATTTTAGGATCACAGCAACTTCAAGTCTTCCTTAGCGCAGCCTACTATTGATGTATTACATACTCGTCGTTCGGGCAATAGCGTCGACCGGAACAGTGGTCAGCGACACAGAGCGACACAGTCTTTACGACTGTCCTGTGGAAGCATAACGGTGTAAGCATCACATACGAACGACCGTGCCACTGAGACCTACCACGACTTCTCCGGTGTTAGGATCGTACATTCAACGAATGTAAACCGCGTTCGGAGAGATCACGGGGGGATGTATCATCGTAAAGGATGGCTTGGGACTGATTTACTGTCTCTGTGAGTGCGATCAGTCTAAGGAAGACGCATAGTGTCGACCACATAGTGGATAGCTTACCCAGCACGGAACTCTTGGCGACGAAGTTATACTCAGGGCTTGATCTCCAATTTGCTTACTTCCCGGGCCCTCGATCGCCCTGTGGCTCCCAGTGCAGCGACAATACCCTCAGGATTGTGCTCAGAGTGGTACTGACGACTAGCTTCCTCGAGTCGCTCGTTCCAGAGCTCAGGCACAGGATAGCAATGCCGATGAGTCCATTACCGACTACTAGCGCCTGCTCGATAATCGTGCGTGAATGCTCCTCCGTGCGGTCCATGATCGCCCTGACGGCGCTCTTGCGCGAGATACTGCTAGACTTGGAAGCGACCGCGAGTGGATAGATCAGCGCCTGCAGATGCTGCTTGCTGACGTCTTTAAGCAAGTTCGTGATGTTCCTCCGGATGTCGACACTGGTCGTGTGGATGTGCGCGATGATCTGCGGTGCCACCTCCAACGAAGTGTCCACCTCGACAGTTCCGAAGCCCACGGCCATCGAATTGCTGACATCGTCGTGTGCTCCGTACTTGAACCAGATCGTAAGCAGCCTGAGCGTGTCCTGGAGCGCATTCTTGCTCCAAAGGGCGATAGAGCGGAGGAAGCCCTGCACAGCGGGCACGATGTGGTTGATGAGCCCTTCTCCGCCCGTGTCCAAGTTCCGCTCGCTCATGTACCCAACGACCTCAAAGTTGGTCAGCGCCCACGTATGCCAGGCCTTGTACCACAGCGGATCGTAATGCGTGGCGAGGAAGTACGAGTGTAGGATGTCCTTGACGTTGCGCGCGCCCCAGTTATCCTCGACCTCCATCTGCCATTGACCCTGCTTGAAGAAGCAGCGTGCGAGGAGATGCTAAAGCTCGGCCATCTTCTGCTTCGGGACGCCTCCGCGCTGAGTTGGTACCTCTGGCTGCAGATCGCGCGCAAGGCTCGTAACGAATTGACGCAGGAATGTGAGGCTCTCGGACTTGGCGCCCTCAGCCCACATAAACTTGAGCTGTACGTACACGACGTTCGGCGGCGCGCGCTGGTTCTGCGTCTCGAGTAAGTCCATCGCCTTTTAACGACATAAATAGGAAGGAAAAAACGTACCTGCTCAGGCAATAGCAGCGAGTTGATCGTCTTCTCCGCAAGCGGCATCCGGTCGTTCTTCCGACACAAGTTCGCGAACTTGATCCACATAACCGGGTCATCGTCCGGGCTCAGCACGAGCGTCCGAACGTGCAAAATTCGCTGCCAGACCTCGACATCCGGCTGACATCCCTGCAGTATAAAAGCATTATTAGCATCATTCAAGAGTGAGAAGAATGTGAAAGCGATGCACCGCTTCATCCAAGTCCGCCTCATAGTCCCTTGCCTCTCTGGCTGATCCGCAAACTGCTTATACTGGATGATCTCCTCCAGCTCGCTCAACATCTGCGCCCTGAACATCGTATTATAACTCCTCCCATACGCCTCCCCAACCAGCCCTCCAAACTCCGGGTCCAGAAGATCCCTCGCGCGCGTGATATGCGTGAGCGCCTTCGGGAACTGATTCTGGTGTACGCTGAGGATGGCGCGGTAGAATGACTTGTCGGCCGAATTGGCGCGCATGGACGCGATATAGCTGTCCATACTATCCCAGTGTAGACGATGGACAAGCTCGGACGGCGTCGTATCCGACGTGATCGCAAACGCTGTCCATGCTATCCCAGTCTTTCAGGCTCCAAGCCGCAGCAGCCGCCATAGGCGCGATTTCCCTCCTCTCGTCCGCGCCCGCCCCACTCCACGTATCCTCTACCTGCGCCGACAAAGCGTTCCACTCTCCTAACGCATGTAAACACTTCATCCTCCCCAACACCACATCGAACCCGGCGTCCGGATCCTGCTGCGCTCTCCTCTCATAAACGACCAACGCATCGTTCCACCTCCCCAACCTCTCATACCACTCCTCATGCTTACTGACGTCGTACTGTTCCCTCACAATGCTGAGCGTACCCCACGCCGCGTCTTGCTGCTGCAATCGAGTGTTGATACTGATGAGCGCCTCGATGATCGCCGGCGAACTCTCGGTGAAGAATTCTAGCTCTTTGTAGTGGAGAGCTTTGGCGTGGGCGTGGTACCGCTCCGCGATGGCTCCGAGCGTCGAGTTCTCGATGGGAAGACGTTGGTCTTCGTGTTCCATGAGCTCGCAGAGGTTGAGTAGACGATGGACAAGCTCGGACGGCGTCGTATCCGACGTGATCGCAAACTCGATCGCGCGCACCAGGTCCTCCTACACCCACCCGTAATCAGCATCTCAATCCATAACTGACAACACGAAAAACGTACCTGATACTGTTCGTAAAGCTCCCTCCAGCAACTGATAAACGCCGCATTGAACAGCTCCCTCGCAAGCGGCGGATGAATATCCACCAAACCCATACAAGCCCTCAACGCGGGCTTCGCATTGCTGACATCGTCGTGTGCTCCGTACTTGAACCAGATCGTAAGCAGCATGAGCGTGTCCTGGAGCGCATTCTTGCTCCAAAGGACGATAGAGCGGAGGAAGCCCTGCACAGCGGGCACGATGTGGTTGATGAGACCCCCCCTATGTTATCCAAGTTCCTCTCGCTCATGTACCTGACGATCTCAAAGTTGGTCATCGCCCACGTATTCCAGACCTTGTATCATAACGGATCGTAGTGGGTGGCGAGGAAGTACGAGTGCAGGATGTACTTGACGTTGCGTGCGCCCCAGTTATCCTCAACCTCCATCTGCCATTGACCCCGCTTGAAGAAGCAGCGAGCGAGGAGATGCGAGAGTTCGGCCATCTTCTGCTTCGGTAGGCCTCCGCGTTGATTTGAACCAAAGCATGAGTAGCCGGAATGTATCCTTGGGGTCGAAATGATACAGTATTGTGTTATAGTTGATGTAACGCGCTTGGTGCAAGTCACGTGACCGCGTTGAGCCTCAGTCTCACGCTTTCGCAACTAGAGCGCGGAGTTGTCTTTGCTTCTGTCGACCGTCTCTGACCTTTGTCGCCTAATCTACTGTCTGGCTCTGCACGCTCATCACTGCCACTACCTTTGTGCTGGGTCTGATTGCTCAGCAAATATTGCCCAGAGAAACATTGCCCCATCCAGTCCTGCAGCTGTACAGCTCAAATGAATCCACGTGAAGGTTCCTGGCGTAGATTGCCGAGAGATCTCCTACTCGAAGTTCTCAAGTACTTTGAGCGCCGTAAGCAATGGCCGCTTGCAGGTGTATGTGGGCCATGGCGTGCCGTCGTGCTTGAGCTATTAGGCAAAAATGTGGAGACAGCACTAGAGTTGCTGTACATGATCTATCCCCTCAATACTGAGCGTACTGTGAGTCAATCATCTTACTGGTGTCTCATGCTCTCAAATCATACTGATCATCACTTAAGGCCTTTGATCAAGACCTCCGTCCAAGAGATTGGACTCGGTCTCAATCGTTCCGCCTGACAGTTGTCAACTTGCATCTGAACTCAGGCCTTGTCAATGCGGATATCGTGAATGCCTTGTGGCGCCTGGCCAGCACTAGGCTGCCAATGCTACCAAATCTTCGCAACGCAACCGTGTCTGAGCCCCAAAACTGCCATGACCGGAAGGCTTATTACATCTCACGGCTCTTGCTCTGCCCCACTCTGCGAGGGTTTGCATTTCTAAGCGCCGAACCGGAAAGGTCAATCATGAAACGCAAGATGATATACCCCCTTAGGGAACTTTTCCGCGACATTGTCGAGCACGCCGAGAACTTGACATTCTTTAAGCTCACCGTGAAGGGCGGTCTCGACTTAGACGAGAACAGGACGCTCGAAGATGGTGTCCAGTGGCTTGTGCGCCGCCTCCCAAAGCTTCGGATCATCAATGCCTCGCCCAGCGTTCTGACTTCGAAGGTCATGGAGACTCTTTCCATGAATAAAGAACTGTGTACTGTCGTCGCTACGCCCGCCCGTCGTGACAGACACGACCTCGTACCGTCACTTTCTATTGCCCCCGACTCCGACTTTTACCCCTATTTCGTCCACGATGCAGGATCCTTTCCAAATTTAACGCGCCATACGTTGATCTCAAGTGTGCAAGGAGCAATGGGCATCCTCAATCAGCCCAACTTCCCGTCTCGCCGGTTGACCGAGCTTACGCTCTTGGCTACTGGAGGATGCAAACACTCCGATCGAGGCGATGACGATCCAGATGCTTCTGTACATGCTTTCATAGACAATGCCCTCAAGATGCGCCTTTTCGAGACTGTAGCCTCGACATGCCCTCAATTACAAAGGCTGGATATCGATTTGGATGGCTCATACGCATGGCCTGGAGAGCAATTCAATTACACTCCAATGAATCATGATAGTCTCCAGGGTTTTCAGGAATTAAGCTCGTTGAGGGAGCTTTACTTGCGCAACAAGAGCGGTGTCGCTCTCACAGAGATCAAATTAATCGATTTAGCGACGTATCTCCCTTGCCTGGAAGTGCTCTACATCTGCCCTGAGCCACATTCTGCGCCTGAAGGCGCCCATCATCATGCCAGTCTCTTGGGAAGGAGCGCAATCGACCGGGTGGTTGAGACGTTGTCGGAACTGAGGGTTCTTGGGCTTTTTATCACAACATTCGATGAGTACGAGGACAGAATATTGCGTAGCGGTCATGCTCAACTTGACCTGCTATATCTCGGTCACTCCATACCACCACCAGATTCATATCCGCCCGATGCCTTTGTGAAGTACTTCAGCGCTAAAGGGAGGCTGGCCGTTGGACCGCGAGGCAAGGATCGGTGGGGCCAAATGGGGGAGGGTATTACGGAGGAGCTGGATGACCGCCAGACAGGCTGGAGCCGCATGATTGGCTATCTGCGTTACACGGATGAGTTAACTATGAACACACCTGATCTCGCTTCGTATCACTAACTCAAATGATCTTGATCCTCTCTTTCTTTGTCACATCCATTACTGTAAACTTAGTTGTGAACTCTCCAGAATCTTGATCCCTTTGCCTCGTACTGCATAGAATATGATAACATTTCCTTGATTCGATAGGTCAGAAGGAAGAATGTGGTTGACAATCTTTCAGGTTCAAGGTAAGGCTCACAATGCCTTTGAAGATTACGATGGGTTTTCCTGATTTTCCGTGGAATATATTACACTCAGACCCTTGGTCGTCTGTGTACAGCAGAAAGCTTCATTTCTAAGCTTATTCACACTACTCAATGGTCCAGTTTAATTCTCAGTGACATCAATTCTGAACGTACAGTTAGCAAACCCTGCCTTCACCTGTTATAAATCTATGAAGCAAGCTTCCGCAGTGAACGAAAAGCCCGCATGACGCTCTATCTCAATGGTCATAGAGAGAAAACATTTGAAAAAGGCTCAATGTGGATCTCATAGTATTCCACACGTGAGGCAGCTTGGACGGAGCTCAATGATTTCGCAGTGCCAGACAAATATTTAAGCCGAAGTCCTGGAATCTCTTTCTTCACCTAGTCTATATCCCAATCTATGGCCGTGCTGTACATGGTATCCGTGAGCCAGTTGGTGTAGCTGGCTTAGAGCATCATCGTAGCAGGCGTCAAAGATTCATCGACACAATCACCAAAGGCTTCTTACATGGTGGAAATCTCGGCTTTAATCCGTAGCCCAATTCACTGAGAGTAGCAAGGGGCCTACACAAAGAAACCGATAACGGCATAAAAATCCCAGGGGCTCGGGCCGGAATCAGTTATACCCATATTGTGAGTCGAGGGTCGTGAGCTGGTGAAGCGGCTCCTCGACCCTTTTGATAACGGCGAAGTAGATGTCCCATGCAGCGTCGAGGTCCTTGATCTTGCTGTCACTGAGATGCACTGCGGGCGTCCCTAAGTGATTGCGCATTGGATTTCCGCGTAGGTTCACGCACTGATGTCTGCCTCAGGAGGCGTGGGTTAGGGGCCTTCCGCATCTTTCTCGGTTTCTTGGGTGTTTTCATGTAGCGGTACTGAGTCTCCTTCCACCAGGAACTCTGTATCAATGATGTATATAGCGTGAGATTGAAGCTCAACACGGTCACGCGACTTGTACCAAGAGTGTTACAACTGTGACACAGTACTGTATCATTTCGACCCTCAGGATACGCTCGGCTACTCATGCTATGTTTCAAATATGGCGCACGAAAGTATGCCAGCAAAATTATCCGCGAGTGGGCACGGTCCAGGAATTCGTAGCCCGCGAGGACTAAGAGCGACCGCCTTCCGACGTGATAGACGCTGAAGAGTCGGCACGAATAGAAGCTGGCCGCCCACGTGTGGCCGCTGGACATCATTATGCTGGCGAGGGCCAGGTCGGGAGCCAGGGTGAAAAGATATCGGAGCATACGGTGTTGAATAGGGAAAGATCTCCGCTGTCGTATTTGGCCTCACAGGAGACGATTATGGCGCAGGCAGTGGTGGCAAAGACGATAGGAAGGAAGGTGGTGAACTGCATGTTGCTCGGGTTGGACGGGGAGACTGGCTGATGTTAAGGGTTGGGTAGTTGAGCTGGTGCTGAGACGTATTGTGGACAGCGTCGAGCTCTGATAGAAAAATATGCGTACCTCGGGATCAAATGCTCAACCCGATAGGCCGATGGAAACAAAAGCGCCCATCCGTAAACCGGACCTTTTGAACATACCTTCAGAGCCCACGTTGCACTCTCCTCCGCCTGCATCTCTTCCATCATGAGGAAGAGTCGTCGACATATCGTGAGTTTCCAGTGTGGGTACGATGACAGCAAGCTATCCATCTGTAATAAGGATAGGAGTGACGGATGGGAGACTCCCTTGTGTTCCCGCTTGACCGTGAGAAACTGCGCCACAAGGGACATTTCGTCTTGTTTTTACTGTAGGGGGGGTGGTAGAACCTGGTCTGGGAGGTCAGTACAGTCCCAGTGCAAGTTGTGACTCAACGAAGCATACAGCCTGCGAGTCAGTCTGCAGCACAGTATCCAATACCCGCCAATGGGATGGTCTTGTGGGTAAGTACAGTATGAATCGGAGACCCAAATCTATGCATACAGTTAAGCATTCAAGCTACAATATGACGGGAACTGTGAGCCAATGGGACGGTGCTGTGGGCGAGTACAGGTCAAATGTGGGCACTGAATCACCGCATGCAATTTTGCATTCAGCAAACAGCACAAGATGCACTGCCAGCAAATCTAATGGTCTTGTTGATAAGTATAATTCGAATGCGAGCCCTGAAGGGAAGCATACAGTCAGGTAGTCAATCTACAGCTCAAGTCCCGCAGTGGGCCAATCTGATGGTCTGGTGGATATGCAGAGTTCGAATGCGAGCCCTGAGACAAAGCATGCAATCTGGCATTCAAGCTACAGGACAAAGTGCACTGTCAGCCAGTGTGATGGCCTTGTGAATCAGTGTAGTCGCACCGGAATCCTTGCAGCAAAGCATCCAGTCTGGAAGTTGGCCTACAGAACAAAGTTCACTCTCAGCTCATCATATGTTCCGGTGGGTAGGTAGGCTTCGAATGCGATCGTTGAGACGAAGCATATATGTA
Organism: Peniophora sp. CONT; assembly: GCA_001632445.1. NCBI lineage: Eukaryota > Fungi > Basidiomycota > Agaricomycetes > Russulales > Peniophoraceae > Peniophora > Peniophora sp. CONT. Next base: position 9,391 of record KV424639.1, on the reverse strand, counting down.
ATCCGGCCTTCAAACTGCAGCTCAAGTTCCACAGTGGTCCTATCGGATGATTTAGTGGATGAGTAGAGTTCGAATGCGAGCCCTGTGACGAAGCATACAGTCTGGCATTCAAGCTACAGGACAAAGTGCACCGTCAGCCAATATGATGGTTTTGTGGGTAATCCCAGTGCCATTGCAAGCCTTGAATGCATGCATACAGCCTGGCATTCAGCCTACAGCACAGGCTCGAATGCTAACCAATGTGATGGTCTTGTAAGTTAGTACACGTATACTGTAATAATTTGACCAACCGTTCAGGTCGCCGAAGCATGACGTAGGAGGTATTGACCGGTTCACCTTGAAATTCGCCTAGAATTTTCTGCGACGAATGCCTTTGAGCTGTTCCCGATCGAGAATAGGCTCATCCTGACCTGGTAAGCTTATGATCTGGGTCGACTCACACGAATTGTGGTGAGATACTGTAGTTTTCAGACCCGATGTTCGTAACCCGTAACATGGGGTCTGTTTACGAACCTGTGGCATGTTCGCGTAACGGGTGACGCAGCCTCCCGAACGTGAAATCGTTACCCGGTGTTCGGCCCGGCACTCAGAAAGGTCCTTGAAAGCTGCCGACGAGCTCTTTGGAGAGACATTTGGTTTAATGTCAAGCTCAGCGATGTCCGGTGAGCAATGATTCGGCCGAACATGCCAGTTGGTAACGCGTAACACCAAATTTGACCGAAAATTCGGTCTGAAAACTACAGTATCTCATTAAACAGCGTAGGAAGTGAACTTAGTCTCAGGTCATTGTCCTTCACATGCGGTCAGTCATGGAATGCTTGCTCAAAATGTAGCGTGGCTAGTGACTGAATAGGCCATCTGTTTGTGGCGAAGGTTTGCGTGAGGCGTGACGAACAGTTTGTCAGATTAGTACAGTATGGCAATATGGACGGATATTCATTCTAATCTCGAGTCTAAAATTATGAATGGTGTAAATACTGGCGGCATATCCCAAAGCAATCAAGAGGCAGGTGAGAAAATTGGGCCTAGTAAAGACTGTAACTCATTCCATCTCGTTTTGCCCGGTTCGTAGGCTACGAATTTTTCGGGAAGAGTTAAGGAAAGCTCGGCTGGCTCCGAGCCGCATCGCACAGCTTTCACGAAGAAAGCGAGGACTGTCCTCCATCCAAAGCTCATAGATTTGCCGTCCAGGAACTTGTACACCAGGGTAAATTCTGATCCCAACGTGTGCATGTCTCTCTCTTCGAGATCTGCAAGAGTTTGACTGGACGGTGCGGGCGCTTTTCTCCAGGCGTGGAGTGTGAGGGTGAGATTGTCAGCGTCATATATGACTTTGAACTTGTGACAAACCATGCGCAGGGAGTCTGAAAGGAGTTAGTTGAATGAGTTTGTTGACCAAGCTTTTCATGACGCACCGAGGGTTGGTAGCTTCCCTCTGGCCTTATCTGCGTTGCAACTCTCGTAGATGGACAGGTGGACGATCTCGATATTGGGTGATGGAGCGATCAGTCGAAAGAGTTGATGTGCGTCTCGGACCGTGGCCCTCAAATCGAGTATGCGAAGCCGCGTCAGATTTACTGGATCAGAGTCGTCTATGACCTCGTCGAGTGCGAATGCATCTTGAAGGTGCAAGCGTTGCAACTGATCGGCATGATGCGCCAGCACCGCACAGAGCTGCTTTGCCGATGGTCTCGGGAGGTGCGGAGTCATGCACACTTTCATCTTCGCGAGATTCCCCGACTTGACGGGAATCCATATTCCGTCCAGGCGGACCTCTCGAAGGACAGGGCACACCATTACAGACTCCCCGGACTCCCCGGCCAATCTAAGAATCTTCCTGAAAGGCAACGGTCAGAATGTCGCTATATGTGACCAGCAAAGAAATAATTACATGAGTGGGATCTCTCCGTGCCGATCATATTTCAGATCAAGACATTGTAGCTCCTTGGGTCCGGTGCCGGTTTGCAAAGCGTCTCGGAACAGTTGGAGCGCGAATCGACAGACTGCGTACGGAGGATGGGCGAGAATGGTGTGGGTCCGGTCGAGGTTGCCTTGCAGAACGACTTTGTCGAGGAAGTTATCGACTCCCGTGAGATTCTGGCCCCCGCCAACGCCAGGTACGTTTGGATAGCCGCGGCGTGCGACAACCCGGCGGAGAGCATCTCCAGCCCGATCGTTTACAACACATGGCAAGCTAGGGAATTGGGTGCACGCATGCGCCCATGCACCACGGCACTTTATGCCAACGTATTTGAAGCGCCGGCAGACGTGTAAGAACCTTAGCCAGCTAAGTGAAGTTGGGCGATAGTGTCCTCTTGAGAAAGTAGGCGGATCGCTAAGAATGACCAGAAAGAAGAAAATGCGGTCGAGAAGTTCAGGGGGAAGGCTAAGAATTGTTGTGGGCCCTTCTAGGTCGGAGGTCATCGCGGGTTACTGGATGCAGGCAGTAAGAAAGGTCTTGTTGGATATATTGATGAAGATGTGAATCGCGGGTGTGGTGTTCGCGGTGAAAGGATTGAAGTCGGCAGCTTTATAGCGAAGCGAGTCCTGTATCCCACGCTTGCGGTTGGTTATGAAGTGCCGTCATCGGACGTGTACACTCGATCGGCAATCAATACCGCTGCGACGCAAGAGCAACCGCAACGACAGTGATGAACCACGGCCTGGCGTTGATGTGCCGTCAGATATGAATGAAGCTGACAGCGCAAGCTACAATGGGCTTGGATACATAGATTGCACTGTTCCATAGGCCTGACCGTAAAGCCTAAGGCCCACCAAGCCAGATCCCAAAAGGTCTGGCCGAGCTCAGGCACGCCTTCGTCAAAGACTAAAGCTTGTGCCCAGGCTCGGTTGCGGACACATCATCTTTGCTGGCTCTCTCAACAACCATGGCCTGAGTAGTCATGTTTCAGGCTAGTGCTACTTATCTACTTTCTGTGCCGAGACCTTTCTTAAGGGAAAGTAAGCTATTTATCCTGCAAAACCAACCACCGTGACCCACTGCGACACCCCACTAATGTTCGGTGTTCGCTTATGAGCACATTGCCGTCACTCACTCCCAGTACACTTAGCGGTGTCGTAAGCTCAACATTTATGCCCAAGCGGTCTCTCTGAGACGCTGGAGCTTCTTTGTGGGATATCCGCCACGAGGAAGGGCAGGAGTGAGTATTGTGCCCCCGCTCGTCACGATGGGCGTCGGGTCAAGATTGCATGGCGTCTACCTCAGCGCACTCGGAGGGGAAAAGCAAGAAGTGCAATGGTATCTCATTTGTAAGTGTGGTTGAGTTCACTTGGCAGCTATTACATATCTTGCCATTTGGTCAGATCATAGTATGAAGGTGACAAATTTTATCTTGTCGCTGGGGTTCTGAGCTCCAGGTTAGGCTGCTCCAAGAACTTGTATACCAATGATTCGTTATGAGCACGACTAACCCACTAGAGATGATACCTGGATACACAGCCCCTGACGCAGTGCAGCGCTGATATAGTGTAGGAGATCTGAGTGGGGGTGTTCCAAATCCCATTAAGTGCCTGGTGAGGCGTGTATGGAAGGTAATCGCCAAGAGTACAACATACATAGGAGTAGAGATATTTATTAGAATCCAAGTTAGTGAATATAAAATGAACTAGTTCGAAGAGAGCCCTTGACCTTAGTCCTTATGTACTCTAGAGTCCACGTACTGGACTTTTCGATGATAAGCTGTCTGGTCTAAAGGGGGGACAGGGGACACAAAATAGGGTCACTCAGAAATAGGTTTCTCAACCCCTATTTCTTACCATAAAAGGCAATTCTGATGCTATCTATTCTTAATGGTTTTTAGCCTGAAATCTGAAGGGGATAGGGAAAAGTGGACATTTAAGTTTGTGTTCGCCAACCCAAGGGGACGGGGGATGAACTTATGATTGAAAAAGTCCAGTACGTATCTAGGATGTTCTACAGTATTCTATTCGCACATAGTCGTAGTATAGACACAGTCAGTAAGTACAGGGGAGCACTGAGCCGTGGTCTGTACAGGGTAAGCGCGAGGCTGCGCAGAGTGCGCGGTTCGGGCGGGAGAAGGATTGCCGAGGCCAGCCCGAGACTGCGTGCTGGCTTTCTTCAAATCAAGATCTTTCCACCAGATATCACACAATGCGCCCTGATTTAAGGGGCTACGACATTTGCTCGCAACACCCCAACAGGTGGATAGACATGCCGATTGTGTGTCTTGTAAATAGAACATCTCATCTGTGGCTCTCTGCTTATGAGTCGATCAGTAGGCCGAGGTATGGGTAGCTCAATGGAATGCGAACAGTTCATCAACGAGAGCGCGACTCTGGTGGTGATTGCGATCGTTGAGATTACATGGTACCTGTCAAAGCGGTTTTTAATGCATGAGCAAGCCTGCCTCTGTCAACTCAAAATCAGTATGTGTACCTCGGGATCAAATGCTGAAACCGGTATGCCGATGGAAACAAGTTTGCCGCTTTGCAAACTGGACCTCCTAAGCGTACCTTCAGAGCCCGTGTCACACCGTCTTCCACTTAAATTCTCGTGTCGTGAGCAAGAATGGTCTACACCTCGTGAGTCTGCCGTGTGGCCGCAACACGGTACACTTTTCATCTGTAATAAGAATAGGAGAGAGTGTAGGGAAGCTGCTGTCAAAGTAGTGGATGGCCTTTCAAAAAGGCGCACTTTATGAAATGGAGTCTCAGCACGTAGATATTATAGTGCGCGTTGTGCAAGGGGAACAGTGTACCTTATGTCTACTTATATCGAGCTGAATAGGATCACCGCAACTATTGCTTCTACCATTTGTGAAGTTTCCTCTCGTTCGGAGTCCGTCGTCCGTTTCTGTTTTGTACTTGCCACTTGCTCCTGCGGTGAAGATGCCATGGACCCAGTCGAGATCCATCCAACTGCTCACGGTGCAAGCCCCACCTCCGGTCAGGAGCTTCTTCCTCTCGTCCCTCTCTCACCTGGTCTCTGCCCGATGCACAGCACGCTGATACTCCGGCTGGTCCTCACATAAGATGATGCTGTTCGATCCTTTCATGGCGCTGCCTTGTAGCGCAGGGTATACAGATGAGACACACTTCCCACATACAATGTCCTTATGTCAACGGATATCCTTACCCACTGTACAGCAGCATTCTCGCACACAGATGAGAACATGCGTAAGCCACGCACAAGCCACAAGCGAAGGACCTGGCCAAGCCCAACCGTGGATGAAAATCAAGCATCCGTGCCACATCGGAACATATAGGCCCCGATGTCCTCTCACAATGACATGTGCGCCGAATAGTCCCGTATTTTCGCACGCCCCTTTACCCCACGTGGATGCACCACCACGAGCTCTTGCACCGTGCATATGCCCACTCCTGCTAGCTCCAAACCTAAAGATCCTGCAAAATCAAATGTAAAGTTCAAAGGCATCTCACTTTCACACAGAAGCGACCATAGTCGTATCGTCTGCCTGTATATTAGAGAACGAACATACAGAAGTAGTATGCTGGCACTGCAAGATTTGATAGTTTAACATCCAGATATAAGGGTCCTACCGCACCCATAGTACACGTCACACTGCATAGAAATGCAAAAGCAGACGGCAATCGCCGAGCGTGGGACTTGGCAACATTGCGAGTGCTCGCGCGAAAGCGCAACTTGCACTAAGCCATCATCTCCTCGCATCATGTCCGGATCTACACGCCCCAGCCTCCCTAGGAGCGCCAAACGCTCTACCGCATACTCTGATGATGCAGTCTGGGTTCCTCAGCAACAATCTGACAACAAGATATTCAACCTCATAAACAGGCTAGACCTGCAATCTTTTATGAACGCCACACTGTCTACTGCCGACAACTTGCTGCTCCCTTGCCTGTGTGGTCCAAAGAACAAGTTAGAAAGATGGAACTCTCTTAGGCTAGCAATGGCCTCGGGTAGCCCAGTTGAACTCGACACGAGGGACAAAGAGGTCGCGAAACAGTTGCTCGCAGCATCGAAGGACTGTTACCCACTCACTCACCAAGACGACTCCGGAGCAGATTTGGAGGAGATCGTCAACGAGTGCTTTAAGAAACTCTTGAAACACACCATATTCCAGAGGGACCTCCCAAACTGGAAACCGGCATTGAAACAGTGAGTAAGGCCTTTTGTTGTCCACTACAGCAAAATCTCATCTGTACTGCCTTACCGAGTCTCATGTACCGATATGCAATCTTGTACCACCCTTCCTCAATGGTGACCTTCACGAAGGCACAGTTCATTTCGGGCGAAGAGCCGTGCCTCGCTCTGATAGCCCGAAAGGCAATTCCAGCGGGTACAATGCTTTGGTCAACCTCCAGCTCGATGTCCCGAGACGTGGTCACTACTCCGGGCCCGTCAATCATACAAGGACAAGCAGGTCAGTTGGGACCACAGGGGCCGCGCTCCATATTGGGTGCTTTGAGAGGCGGAAATCACGACTGTGAACCCAGCTGCCAAGTAAGAACAACGTCCCAGACGGCTCTCTACTAGATGACCACCGTTAACATTTCAACTACAGTTTAGCGCGACGAAGGGCACTTGCGCTGTATGTCTGATTGCATTGAGGGACATTCCCGCTGGCGAGGAGATCACCGTCAGTTACAAAAAGGAGGGTTACTACTACGAGGGCGACTGCCTATGCGCGACCTGCACTGGTGACTTGCCCACAAAGCTTGAGGCACCAGAGGCATCGCGAAAAAGGAGGCTAGAGATGGAAACTGCAACTCGGGAGATACAGGAAGGTAAAAGGAAGAAGACGAGGCGAGGGGGCGCGTCAAGTAAGCAAAGCAGCAAGAAGAATCAGACGGAAGACCAGGTTAGTCGCATACGACTATGTGAACAAATATCGAACTCACAAAAGCATCAGCCGACCGATTGAAAACTCATATGCATCATATCCTCCGTGTACATACCCAAGTATAAACCACAGTAGCAATATCGCAGCCCGAATCTGAATATGACGGAGCCCCCGTTCTATCCCATATTGGCCACTTCTCTGACGTCCCTTAACCTCCACCTTCTATCACTTAGTATGATCTCTCCTTCCCATTGGCAATCTTCTCGCTCGTCTCCTGTACCCGTCTTACCTTGATACTTCCGTGTCCAATCTTTCTCTTTTATTGCCCTTACCTCTCTTCGGTGAGCTATATCGCATTCAATTGACTGCCTCGTCCTTGCTTGGACGCAGTCTTATTTTGCCATCTTTCCCCTGGCACACTCCACATCCCCCTTTATCTCTTTCGCTTTTTTTCTCGGGCTTGATCAGGAGGTTGAACTCCAAAGTTGAGAGGCCGTTGCAACACCATTTGCGGCACTACACCTTCATCACTACGCTTGCCACAGCTCGTGGCACGCGTCTGACTCACGTCGGGCATTGTCAGCTGTATTGCAGGCTTAGATCCCCTCCCGACGGTCTATCCCACTTGCTTATTGTGGAAGCGCCTTGCGAGTGGCTAGACAACGCCATTTCGGCATTCAGGCCCTTCAAATATTATCCTTCTAGCTTCCTTCTCATTTTTCGAGGTCTATACGCAGGTCACTCGAATCTCTCACAGCAAGATGTTGAATATCCAAGAATGTCTGAGTTCAGAGGAAGACTACACAAGTATGTCGCATGCACGTGTCTAGCAGAAGCACTAAACCGAGCCACACGTCGTTTTCTTATCGCTAAGAAGAACTGCATTTACCGTGGAGTATTGTATGTAAAGACATTGTACCTCTGAAGCAAGGAGATATGAGCGCAGCAAGTTGGCGTGTCTTCTGCCATTGTACCAGTGGCCCTTTCCTGCTCGAAGAGTTCATATGACGTGGCCTCGGATGATCAATTTGCGTACCTCATCCACTAAGGACGGCCCTGTTGTCTATGAGATCTATGCACCTGGAGCGCAAGACACTCAATCGAAGTGCTTGCTCCCACCGTCCCCCGACAAGCTCAACCGCGACTGATCTTAGCAACAGTGGTGATTTCAACCAGTCTGCCACCGCGTTCACAGCTGCTTGATCCCCTGAGTGCGTAGAATTGCTGTGCTCCCGGCATAGAATAGTTATTAAGCGAAGCGTCGGCCATATGAAGAGACTTCCATGTTCAACCAAATATTGCTTCATGGGATCAATGATGAGGTGGCGGGGGTGTTGGAGATTATTTAGCCAGGGTATGATGGTTTGCTCGCTGGTGATGTCAACCATGTCATCGTGTCCGTGAGTCCCTACGATGTTCAGCGCTTTCAAAATGACCGTATCGATTTTGTCTGCATAGACAGCCGAGTCTTGCAATATATTGCTCTCGAGAGGAATGTCCCACAAATATGTTCTAAATATGTTACCTGCGGAAGCAGTGACACGACCTCCAGTGGGGAAATCACGAGGGCTGCACTTGATATCTTTTTCAGAAATGATAATGCTCGCTCCAGCGCCGAACGAAGTCACTATCAACTGCAGGTTTAGTTTATTCTGGAGGCCGAGAAACTCCCAGAAGTCGCAACATGGAAGGGACGTTTTCACATTGAGCGATATCTTCACGCTCTCAGGTATGTACGCGATAGAACTCAGGATTTGTTGACAACTTGAAACGGACATATCAGAGATTGCAAGTGTTCTAAGGAACAGTAGAGGCGCAGAGGGGACAGACTGCTGTCTGATTGGAATGTGATCGTGATTTGTAAACTCAATCCGACGGAGTACAATGCCCTGCAGAGATGGCATCCGTTTCAGAAATTGCTCGAAATGTTCGATGGATATAGTGATAAGCCAATCTCCAGTTATTGAAAGATGTGTCAGATGTGGGGTGCAGATGATTGGCAACCCCTCATGTTCGTCCAGGGACACAGTGAGCTCTCTGAGATTGCTGAAAGTCTGAATTCCACTGAGGATGCTGCACCAGTTGGCTTCAGTGTGTCCGATGGAGCTTTTGATGCAAGAGGCCTGACGTAGAAGTTGTGTGTCTTCAAGAAGAAGTAGAGTCAGACGTGCACGATCACGCGAGCACATGTCTTGTCTCCTCCAAAGCATGTCAAAGTCTAAAGCTTGCGAGACATTTTCCGTGTGGCTCAAGAAGAACAAAATAACTAGTCAAAGTGGGCCGTCTGGCGCCTGGCAGAAACGAGTCATCCCTGACGTCTCTTTTGTTTCTATGTCCTACATTCTACCGATTTTGACTACTATTGAGTCCAATGGATCTGGTACAAAGTTTGAATGTCTATCAAATTGCTGGATGATGCGCGGGATTATTTTAGTGCTCATCTCAAGTAAAAGCTCAACATGAAAAGGGAATGACACAGTTGACTTCAAATGATGAATGGAGAGGTGTTGTTTCAAGTACTAAAACAGATTGTTCCATCACAGTAAGTGCAACGTAACACTGTTGAACTATTTCAGGGTCACAGCCCG
>KV424638.1:0-81920 GCA_001632445.1 Peniophora sp. CONT | reverse complement strand
GATAAAAAAGTTGCCAGCTTGTTTTTCGACTTTCGAAGGTGGTCGGGGCACATTTGAACGCGTTTAAATCCCATACAACGGCACGTCCCGCATTTGAAGCTCATGCAACGCTGCATTGCTGCGTTCAATGGGGTTTGAATTTCCCGATGTCGTTTTTTGACCACTCAAACTGTATCAAACTGGTGGGCTTCGTTTGAAGGTCTTAAACGTATTTAAATTGCACTGGCCCGTCCCCGACGATCTATAGTCGTATGTGATACGCTACTGTGGCTGTTAATGAGGCTGGGAAAGTCGGTTTACATACATTCGCTCGAGGTCAGCAGCTGCGTATAGATCACCCTTGTGCAATCTTTCGAAGCGACTAAGATATAGGTCTGAGTGCTTCCATTCCGTTCCGCTCTCAGTAACACGTTATGTAATCGGGCTCTGCGATGACGCGTGGAATCACTAGATAGGACGGGTTGCCATATGCTATACCTAATAGCAGAGAATGAGCGCGTAGAACCCGCCTAAGGACTCTCAGGACCCGACCGGGAGCGGCGCGCACAAAGAAGAACCAGGTTCAACGTCTCATGATTGCCCGGACGGACCACGTATATAGTTGACGAAAGAGTTTGCAGAGCCTTTACCTATGAGCGTGGTGGATCTCGCCCTGAGAGTTGAGTTCGGCCAGGCTCCAGCTGCAGTGCTGCCCGCCTCCGGTGTGGAGTCGTTCGACGGAGTACAACTACAAGCAAACGAGCGTGAGACCCAACTAGCTTTCTGTCCCGGCCCCATCATGCAGTCCAACACTCTGCTCGCCTTCGACGATGCACACTGGGACCCACGTCTTGAGGACGGGGACTGGCTGTCGGGTTCACCCACAAATGACCCCGACTTTGACGAGTTCATGGACTTCGATCCCGTGCTCGGCGATGCTCAGGCGTTTCCGACTTCCGGTTTTGGCGCTAGCGATGCGCTGAAGCAGGTTGACACGGCCACTTCTCCGAGGGCTGAACTTGAGCCGTCGTCGATATGCGTCTCGACCGTCTTCAATTTCGACAGGGTCGATCCCGGCGGCAGCGCCCCCGACATCGATCTCGTCGCCAGCGACGGCGTGCACTTTGCTGTCAATGCGGCAAAGCTTCGCGCGAACTCGCTCAATGGGTTTGATGGCTTGCTATTACCCACAAGCACGACCGCCGCCGTGCCACTATCCTCCAAAGTTCTTAACATGCTACTGCATACCATTTATGGACTGTCTGCCCGAGAATATGCTCCCACCGTTGACGAGCTCAGTACGTATATGGCCGCATGTGGCGCAGACATGACTTTGGATTGTTGATTCTTCATTCCGTTAGCTGCGACTATCGACGCATCCGAGCGGTACGGGCTCTCCGTCGAGGCCCTAGCGCACAACCCTACATCGCCGCTATACGAAGCGATACTGTTCAGGGCACCGTCGCAGCCGCTCGAGTGCTACTCGCTTGCCGCTCATGCAAAACTCGATGAGCTTGCTATTGCGGTCTCGTCCTATACCCTCTCCGTTCATCTTCCTGATATCACCGAGGAAACCGCCGAGCATATGGGTGCGCGCTATTTGAGGCGCCTTTTCTTCCTCCACCTCGGCCGCATGGAAGCACTTAAGCGCATTCTGCGCACTCCATTTATACCACATTCGCCCACGGAGGACTGTGACGGTTCCAAGGAGTACCCACCGCACGACGAATGGGTGAAGAGGGCTGCAGAGATAGTGTGGAACGCATCGCCGAGTGCGTAGTCGTCCACTTACCTGTACGCGGACTTCTGGCTAACCAAGTGATTCCTAGATATCTCGCCTATCTCACTCGAGACCCGTTCGTTTTTTGTTCTACCTTCGTTCAAGCTGACACTCACGCATCTTCATCATAGGACTGAGTGACATCGCGAAGGCTGACTGTACAGAGTGTCAGTACCACCTGGAGCACCGTATCAAGAGGCTTATCACTGAATGGTCCCTTGTCAAAGTACGTCTGAATGTTCTTCGTGGCGGAAGATGTTCTTCTGACATACATCTCAGAACACGATCTGAATACCGATCATCGCACCATGTCGACTTCTCTTACCTGTAGATTGATGCTATGTTGGGATTACTCCTTTTCTTTTCTTCTTGGGTTTAATCGTGGTCACGCCATGAGCGTAAGGCGTGGACTTACACATGCTCATGGACATTACTGGTTCTGGAATTGCTTTGATATCCATGCTCTGTATCGTGTATCCATTTCGTCATGTATTCATCGCTGTATCATGTACCACTTGTATATCTCCCATGCAACCCAAACACGCATTATTGACATTGTATCGTGGTGGGTACGACCCAACCAGGCCATGACGCACCCTACTGAAGCTGTTCGATCTATGCAATCTGAGCGCCACACCGGGTGACCTTCGTGAATGTATCGCACCGGGAGGTGGGATCTACCGTGCACATGCACAACCGTCAGCAAAGGTGATCGTTGCTGTTCCCAAATGAAGCGACGGATGCAGGGAGAGAAACCGACGAGAATGATGCAAAGACATCGCGTGAGGCTCAATCCGTACACGGCGAATACTATTGGACGACGTAGAGTGCTCAATGTACAAATACACAAATATACCGAACCGGCGGTACCAGACGCAGATCGAGAGGCCTCTCATTCTGGTTGCTGCGGTAAACCCGACTGCGCCTCCGGCGGCGGCGGTCCCGCAGGCGGGACGATCTGCATGAGCATTCCCGTCCGCACTTTGAGCAGCATCTCCCTATACCAGTCCTGGCCCGCTCCATGATTTTCTGCCTCTCCTGTCGCAACACGCAAGCTATCGAGCTCGCGTAGCCACGCCGAATGCCAGTCAACGTTCCCCGCTGCGTCAATCGGCAGATCCGGAACAGGCGGTACAGGCGGCATGAGCATGAAAGGCGGCGGTCCGGGTGGCGGTTGGTCGAATGCACCGGGAGGAAAGCCGGGGAATCCGCCAGCGTCACTCGAGGGTCCCGCGCCCATGCCTGCGCCCAGCGTTGGGGGTACAAAGCTTGGTGCTCCGTCAACGAAGTGACGGTCTGGGTTGAATTCCTCTGGCGAATTCGACGTGGCTTTGCTTTTGGCCTTGCGTCCGCGACGCTTGGGTCCAGCAGATGTTGAAGGTTGGATCTCGCCATTCTCTGCACCACCTTCTGTAGGTGCGGCGTTCTTCGGGGCGCGTACGCGATGCACGCCTGTTCGAGGGTCGACAGTCTCATTTACGGTCCAGTATGAGCCTTTGCCGCGGTCCGTGAGCGGGCGCGGAACCTTCTCAAAACAAGGATTCAGAGAGAGGTTATGTCGGACGGAGTTCTATAAGAAAACAAAGACAAGGCCAAGTTAGCTCTTTGTTGCCTGCGGTCAGGGAGGAAGCGCGCACCTTCCATCCAGAAGACGCGGTGCGGAAGTACGGGAACTGAGTGCAAGATCAATGATGATTTCTAGGGTAAGCAAGGTAGACGCTCACTCTGCTCTCAATTGCGTAGTATATGTCCTCCAATAGCAACTTCTGATTGGGCGAGCCCTTGATCGCATATCTACAAGATCCTCAGTTTTTTTATCTTACATAGAAAGCGCTAGCACATACCGTATCAGAGTTGAGTACGGATAAAAGGGCTTGGAGCCTGGCGGGCCGTCACGTAGCGAGTCGAGGTTGACAGGCAGCCCGCCCGTAAGATCGTCTGGAGGGTCGGGGAAATAGTGTTCTACGCCATCAGGGTGAACGTCCCCGTCGAGTTCATGGTCCATATTCATCTTGAAAGAGCAAGGCTTCCAAAATTATACGGCGAGGCGTGTATTGTGTATTGTGGCGAAGGGAAGGTCGGAAGGCGCAACCACAGACAGAGGCGACCGCAGAGCCAGAATCGGCAGCGCGCTTATGTCAACTTCGCACGCTTCCGCCGGCAGAGGTGCGCCCGTCAATGCAAGCAAACTCGAATCTGGCATCGTCTTGCGCCAGGTCAAGAAAGAGATATACCAGACGGGTGGAGGAGACGGTCGTGGTGTGCGTGTTCGTCAGCTTTCCGCCCGCCGCGCAAGAGATGTTTGTGCGAGTTGTGGCCGCATACACAAACAAACAGACGGCGGCGGCCCGGGACTTTTACGTTGTGGATCTTTCTTGCCTTTGCATTCTGAGGACGGCCGGGACGGGCATCTGCTAGCTATTCCTACGTTATACATACCCGATGCAGTCTTGCGTGACAACACGGCTAGTCAGGACGGGAGTGGGGCAAGAGGGAACAATAATAACGAGGCGCGAGTCGGGCTCGAACTGTATCATGATGGAGTCTGGAGCAATTGCATCGTGTCCAAGACTAAACCAGCGGGCATATACTATCAGATCGTCAACTACCCCTTCAGTCTACGGCACTCCTCACGATGGCCGCCCTGTTTCCAATCACTGCAGGCAATGGTGAGCGCTTTAGTTGCCATGTCAATGTTATGCGTAGGGAGCTCACCGTGTTTGACACCCTTTTGAGCAGTACCGTTTCTCGTGGCACCCTTTGCAAACCAAGAGAGGCTTTGGCGACGGGGTTGCGTGGAAGGAGCACTCTTCCCATGAACACATGCGCGCGTTGTACGATGCGAGCTTATCGCGTTCAGCCACCTCATCCAACCCCAGAGCTCTTCCGAGCCTCATCCATGCTCCGAGAACATCGGTAAATAGGTGCGACGCGGGCGACTGGGTGGTACTGAGCCCTCTGAAGTTCTGGATCGGAATGAACCATCCTTGGGGCGCACCAGCATCAGAGTGTATGGTGCCATTCGCGCGAAGCACGTTGACTATACTGGACGGTAGCCCGCCAGTTGTCGCAGCAACGGCTATCGAGTCTGTCGCGCGAGCGAATAAAGTGAGGAACTGCGTTGTCGCTGACGAAACCATCAAACTCTGACTATATGGTGTTGGAGAAGACCTCACTGTTCTCTAACTCCAGCGCTTTGATGTCATCCCGCTTAACTCGTTCACCCCCAGCCTCCAAGACGATCTGTAGTGCGACCATAAGGAGGCCCCAAAAACGTTCTATTGACGTGGTCGATAGTACTGTTGCGTGGATGCTACCCATGTTCTGAATTGCGGTGACGATGGCTCTGCATGGTTGGGTAATTGGTGCGACAGTAATCGTATGCCGCGGTCTGAGCGTACTCAATATATTCAAAAACCGCTCCAGCTGCTACTATTCTCATGGACAACCACTCGTCAGCGGTGCTGACTCGGCCTTGAGTCTTTGCGTACTCGATCCGTCTCCCTTGTTGTTCCATCGCCTCGGCAACGGCAGATAGCCCAGCGTGGTTCGCCGACAACGCAGAAGACAGAAATAGAGTTGTATGCAGTGTGAAGAGCTTGACGCAGGTGAAAAACTGAGGGACGACCATCCATAAAGACCATTTCAAGGCATTTTCGGTTGCGCGAAAGGAACGGTCTACGCCTACATCCTCAATGATGCGTGTCATCGTAGCTCGCCTAGTCTGATCGTCGGGACAGTTGTCTAGATACTGCCAGAGAATGACCTGTGCTTGGTGGCCAGAACGCAAACTGAGAACGTCTCTCTCTGTCATCCGTTCCTTGCTATACAGCTGCACCCATGCAAAGTAAGCCACGCGCGCCAAGTCTTGGGAACTTCTGGGATTAAGTGGAACTCTTTGACACTTTTCAGCATGCTATTCCCCCGAAGAAACAAAATCGCCTACGCCGCCTCAAAGGCCCGAATAGTTGATGCTAAGTGTTCCAGTTGGTCCAGCAGTGCCAACTTCAATTTAAGATCGCTGTTGTTAGCGAGATGTTGTCGATTGGCCCATAAACTCGCCCAGGCTCGGTCTATCTTCGACCACAACGTGTCGGAAAGCGTCACCTTGCGACGACCTTGGCGGACGGCTGATAACGACGGCTCGAGATAGTTTATGGTTAGACCGCATACGCTGGATGCAAAGCGCTGTGCAAGTTGAATCAACGACAGGTAACTTCTCACCGACCGACTACCGCGTTCATACGCACGAGGTAATGCGCGAGAAAGTCCGGTTCTGCCATAACGTCGACCAATAGCGAGATGATATTGATCTCAGCCATTGCGCGCCACAGCTCAGTATTCTCCTCAGACTCGCGCAAGCAAAACCCCAAGATGTCGGCGAGTTCGACCACTTCCTCGCGCTTGGACAGCGGGGCGGACGCGCGATCTTGGAAGGCGGCGCGGAGACGCTCAAGCGCTGCAGTGGGCCCTTCCTGTAGGGCTTGCTGATATGCAAGCTGATTGGCAGTCCATTCTGAGTGAGCTATCGACATCGACAGAGGCTTGTAAGTATATGAGGAGGGAGTGCCGAACGGGCGGATGATGATGATACACTACGATGGTGGTTGGGCGCAGGTCGCAAGGATGTCCGTGCGCGAGTTCGCGACGCGTGGCCACCGTGGGTTGATGTGCACCCACTAAGTACAGTTTGGGCCCTTCGAATCAGCCGCGCGCGAAGCAGAAGTGTCAAAGTGTATGTCTTCCAGCCCAGGTATCTGTCATGTACGTGCAGTATATATGCACTATAGCCAACAACTACGGCATGAGTGCCACCCATCGCGATGTACAAATCACAGTTCAACTCGGGATGTCGTATAGACCGCCAACCGACTTTTGCAAGCAGGCAACCCAGACGTGATTTTCAGAAAGTAACGGCATAAGGTTCAAGAGGATGAAGTGCATGGGGTCGATACAAGGTATCGTATGTCAAGGATACAGGGCTTGGTGTTGAAAACAGACCCATTTACTTCACTCTGCGGCACTCGGTGCGATGACCACCCTGCTTCCAATCGCTGCGATATGACTCAGTGATGCACATCTATCGAGTGGAAGCAGAAGCTTACCTTCGTTGACACGCTGCAGAACAGTACCGAGCTTCCTTGCAACCTTTGCACACGAGCAACGGCTTTTCGGACGGCGTCATGTGAAACGCACACACACGCCACGAGCACTGGCGCGCTCTCTGTGCCGCTTCCAGGTCACGCTGAGATGTCTCATCGATTCCAAACGCATCCCCAAGCTTCAACCACGCTTCGAGTGCAGTGGTATAGGTCGCCCAAGTTGGGTTGTGTCGCAAAACCATGCGCATGCTCCGTATCTCGTCGTACCATATACCGGTGACCTGCATCCGCGGCGACATTCCAGCTTCTCGAACCTCGTCGATTACAGTGCGCGGGAGGCGACCGTTGTGTATCTCGGATGCGAAGGCGTTCGTGAGGGAAACTAACTGGCCGAGGAACGTCGTCAAACCTAGAAAGATCACCACCATGAGTAAACTGATCTAACCGTAGATGCTCGATACGTACCCTCGGCTAGGGCCTCATGATCAGCACACAGGCAGCGACCTTGTTCGTGACGCAGAAGCGAATCGGCAGAATAGGCCGGAAGCAGTCCACCGAGCATTATGTCCCAGAATCTATGCCCGTGAAACGACGCCGACGGGATACTCCCTGACTTGAGGCCGGGTATCATTATCCTGTGAGAGTTTGGTCAACATGACAGGCAGGCACCGATAGTGTAGCTCGAACTTACTGAATGTGTTCCAAGACTGCTCCATATACTTTCATCTCGTACTGTGTACGGATGCCGGGGCCAGAACGTAGGTCATTAGAGTGTGTGGTCTGACGGGCTACCGCCCGAGTAAAGGCCTCCAAGAAAGGTGGGGTGGAGTACCAGTGAAGACCAATCAATTTCATCTGTATCGCGAGCACGCGGAGGTAGGCAACAAGATACTCGTCAACTAGTTTTACAGAAAACTTGAGAGTGTTATGAGCGGCACGAATCAAGGTCCGGTGATCAAGGGACTTCAAAAGCTCCTCCATGAATGTCTGCGATTCGGACATGGCAGAGTTCCCGTTATTGGTTTTACGTAGGAACTCGCAATGATCATAGAGTAGCGTCGGCGCGAAATGGTGGGCAGGAATGCTGACGACATCTCTCTCAGTGAGCCGCTCGTATCCATGAACGTATACCCAAACGAAATAAGCCACCCGCACCGTAACAGGATGCGAGTTAGTATGCGGATGTATCCTGATATGGTATCAGCTCCTGGTTGAATAAAACGAAATCTGAGCGTACCGTTTTCGTAGCTCCATGGTCGCCCAAGCAATCATATCGAAGGCTATAGAGACAGGTCCCCATTTGGGTAAAGTCGATATGCGAGCAAGACTACTTCGACGATCCCATAGACTCATCCACATGATATCAATCGAAGTCCAAAGCTCATCGTTGAGACCGCCTGGGATGCGCGGATGTGTCGCCCGGTCTGATGCTTTAACTGGCTTGTAGAGCTCCTGTCCCCAGGTACTCATTATCACCATCACCGAGCGACATATGCTGAGTGCAAATCCCTGTAATGTGCTATGATGAGCACGAAGCAAGCCAAGATGAATAGTACATTAATATGGAGTGCTTACTGGAGAATGATCGAAGAAATCAGGTCCAGCGATAACATTGATCAAGAATACTACAAACTCGCTTTCGATCAACGCACGCCACAGCTCTCCGTTCATGTCACGCAACGTTTCGAAATGATCAGCCATTATACGGCACAGCAAGACGCCCTCGTGCTTGTCCGAAGTCAATGACCCAGTTTCTCGATTGTTGAAAAGAGTACGGAAGCTGTCGAGAGCTGCAGTGGGGCCTTCGCGTAGAGCCTGATCAAACTCAAGCTCCTTCGGAGTCCACTGTCGAGACGACGAGGATCTAGACCTGGAAGTATTGGGAGTTGGATTTGATATCCCAGGGACTGGTCTAGCTAAAGAGTACATGGTGATGGTGGTGGTCAGTGAGCAACTGCCTCAAAACGCCGCGTGAGTACTTCGGACCCACATGACAGCCCAAGTGCTCGATTGGGGCGGTGCCACCTCGACATTTGGTTGACCTGGACTGACCGATCAAGGCAAGGCTCGGCGGTAGATGGTATCCAGGTGCATATGAACACGACCCTCCGGCCGAACGAGGACCGGGGCAGGGACGATCGGCGAGGTCAAGGCCCATCGACAAAGCGCCAGGACGGTGTCATTGAGCTGCCTGCGCGGTGAGAGCATAACACCGTCATCAGCGCCGGCGTTTCCAAGCCCATCCTCGCAGTTTACTTCTTGCCATCGACCACTAGCGGGACTGCCAGCGAGCCTGACATGCAGGCCAGCTACGACCAGAGTCGCAGGCCGCGCTCGCGGAGCGGACCCACCGGCGCGCTCGCCGCGCCTTTGTACAACGCGTCCATCCCGCTGCCGACGACGGCTATTGGAGCGATCCCCACTTCGCTCATACCTGGGAACATCAATGGTGTTCGCCCAACGTCTTCGTACTTTCAGAATGCACCGACCCATAGGCCAAGCAGTGTGCTGCCTCCCGGTGCCATGATGCCTGGTCCAGGACGACGGCGAGATCACTCTGCGCCAGGCAGACCATCTACGCACTATGCTTCGCCTGTTCGGGGCGCTACATCTCCTCCTTTGCCAGCGAAACCACATGCATACTCTTCATGGTCTAGCCATACTCCGATCTCGTCCCCGCCGTTACCACCAAAGATTCCTTCATTGCCAGGGCAAAGCCCTGCGTTATCCTTTTACACCGCTTCTGTTGCTACAGCGTCCCCGGGGCAGTACACGAGCACATATACGCCCACGCCTATGTTGTACGTGCCCGAAGGATCTCTTCGAGCGCCGTCTCCCTCGCTGCCTCCGCGGCTGCCCACGCCTGGCCCGCCACAGATCAGACGCGAGTTGTCTTCCTCGCAGCCACCCACGCCTCCTGCCGCTCACTCTCCGGTTTTGCGGCCTACGCCTGTACATGCAGGATCATCTGCTGTGGCCTCACCTGCAGTACCACCAGCTGGCCCAATAGTAGAAGAGCCAGATCAATACGATGAAGAGGTTCTGCGTCGTGCAATGGAAGCGTCGATGCACGAGCAAACCAGCACGCAGGATCTGGCCTCACGAGAGGAAGAGGAACTAGCAAAGGCCCTTGAAGCCTCTATGCGGCTTGATTCATCTCGGCAACCTGAGAAGCCTTCTATACCGATTGCATCCTCATCCTCGTCTTCCTTGTACTCGCGACCACAACCTATACCCCCAACAGCATCATTCCAATCTGGTGATAAAGGGCCGCGCCCGCAATCACACACAACGACAACAACAGCATCCAATACATCCGCGTCATCTTCCTCGACTACCACTCCATCATCATATGAGCGCCCTTCCGCGCTACACACACCAACGACTGCTCCTGCAGTCCCACCGCTAACCGGCAAACACGCTGCACCACCACTGGAGGTGCCGCAATCAGCGCCCGCGACTATCGGAGCGGCCATATCGGAATACCCATTTCCGCAAACGCACATCAACCGCGCGGACCAGATGGCAGCGGACGAAGCGCTCGCCCGTCGCTTAGCTCTGGAGGACGACGCTCAAAGCCAGGACACTACTCATTCTTCTACATCCACCTCGTCACCAACCCGTTCGTCCTTGATACAGGTCACCCATTCACAGCCCCAGTCGCACAACACGTCGCCGCGACAGAGCACTATAGTCCCTCAGCGTCGCTCGCACAGTACCTCAGACTTACCCTCATCAGGACCGAGCCTCGCATCTTCGTCTTCGCAACATCCCACAGTGATTGAGGAGGATATGCCTGGCCCGTCTGTCACCGCACCACGAACAGCAAATCAGTTCGTCGAGCCCGAGCTGTTGATGGGACTGTGTGCGTGTCTTCCCATTACAGCTTCTTCTGGTGTTCGCGTTTTGTTGACTTAGAGATGGGTATAGCGTTTGGCTTCCAGCCACCGCCGATGAGCCCGCACCAGGTGCTGATGCAGGATCCGATTCCGAATATCATCTCACTGCCGTATGGCAAGGCGCCGCCAATGCACATCCAAGCGACGAGCTGGAAGCACCTTCTACGCCTTCTGGCGAAATTGAGTGCGACCCGTATCGAGCCAGCGTTAGACGCACTTGCGGTCACGAAGGACCCATTGAAACTCCGCGTGGTCGTGCAGTTCATCAAGGCGTGTATATTCTCTACATACTGCTGTTCTGCGCGTGCTGACCTCGTTGGTGTTGTGGTCGGCGACAAATAGAATCATCACGCGTCGGATGACTGGCGCACGGTTATTTATCTGACAGTCGACCACCCTCCGCCGCCGAAACTGCCGAACATCGCGCGTTACACGTCCGGCGATCCAAATCAGCTACCCTTCAGTTACTCGCTATCTTCCAAGCCTGCGCTACTGCGCGACGGGTCTGACAGCGCACTGTGCAAATACTTTGCGATCCCACCGACGACAATGCTGCCCCTGCCCGGGCTTCCCATCTCGCTGCCAAATCTCGCGCTGTACCTCGCGCAGGCACTGGAAGAAAGCCGGCGCGCAGCGGCTGCTCGCGACGACCTTCAGGGCCGGCTTGCCCGTCTGGTAGACGCGTCCTACCCCATGGACGCTGCGCTCGATGAGGACGAGGATGGACCCGGTGGCCGCCGTGGCCTGCGCAACTTCGCTGGCCGATTCATGAAACGCAACAAACCACAGGCGAAGTCGAGGAACGCTGACGTCTACGAGCTCGTTACGCCATTTGGTGCGTTTATTTCTTCATGTTCTGTTTGTTCTGATCCCGTGCGGGGTATCTGTGGCGAACGCAGCGCTGACGTACCGATCTGCAGTTCCGGATGAGTGGGGTTAGGCTTAGTACATAGTAGCATAACATTGCCGCCGGCGGGCTTCGATGCCCCTATCTTTCACTATCATTATTGAATGTGCTCGCGCTTTGCTTTCGCTTGCTTTGAACACCTTTTGTCGAGCCTGTACCGTATACCATCTGTTGCTATGTATATACACGTTCACATCTGTCTCTCTCAGGAGCGGGGGAAGGCAAGACGCGGGCGTGGCATCGGCGGTCTCAGAAAGTCCAGGCGGGGCGCGAGTTCCGGGTACCGCGATGGTGACGGAAATAATGGCGCGTGCTTGGGGTGTCCCGCCCGAGGTGAGGTGAAAGGCACGTTGACCACGACCTATCACTGCCAGCATGTTCGGGTTCAAGAAGATGTCGGTCGTACTGCTCGGCGCCGCCCCGCGAGGGGAGCACGAAGGGCACGCGCACAAGCCGGACGAGCCCTGCCCTCATCATAGCACGCTTGAGGCCGCGGGCGTGCCGGTCAGTCTTGCGGACTGTAGGAACTGCCCGAACCCCTGCGAGGAGGGTATGTTGACCCGGTTACGTGTAACGTTCGTCGGAGTTGCTCATTGTATGCAGACCATGAAGAGTACCCTAAACGAATCGAGGCTATGATTGACACAGAGAGCGAGATGCTCGGGAGTGTCAAGCCATATCGGCGGCAGGTATTATCAGATAACCTTGTCGCCACATCGCCTCGCGCGCTCACCCCCCGCTTTCGCTTTAGATCGTCATCTCCACTGGAAAGTCAGACTGGGCACATAGCGTACAGGACGTCGAGGACTCGCTTGCATATCACCTAGCACAGGCCGAGACCGCCGCTCGCCCTGGCATACCGACGCCTGACACGTCGACACCCGGTACACCCCAGAGTGCCATCTCTGAACTCCGCGACCTCGACGCGCCCGCACCAGGGCCCGCCGCACTTCGCCGTACAGCATCGAACCTCTCCCGCCCCTTTACTCCTGCACTACCCTCGCCCGTCGTCGGCATCTTCCGTGACAACGAGACACACAAGGTCTCCGTACTCAACGGCAGCCATCGTTCACTCAGCCATGGAGACGAGTGCGACACGGTGCTTGTGTTTCCCGACTACAAGGTCGTATGCGACGTCAGCCGCGACCCCTCCGGTGCACGGGAGCTCTGGTCTCAGCAGGTTGACCCGGCTGTTCCACGCATGGGTGCGCTCGAGCCGCAGAGCTCACTAAGGAGTTGGGTTATCCCGTACGCATGTGTAATCCTCATCTGTGCGTGTCTACATTCCTTGTCACCCGTGAGACCCATCTGCTCACGCTTCTTGATGCAGGTTCGCACAGACGACGCGACGTGCGATGCGCCGTCGTCGCTCCCAAGCTCGAGAATGCGTTCTCAAACGTTCTCGGGCGCGAGGGATGGGATGTGCACACTCAGATGGAGGAGCTTGATCTTGAAGGCCCGCCACTCGAAGAGGCAGTCGAGTGCGAGGGTGATCGTGAAGCGGCGCTCTTGGCGCAGATGCGTGCGCTCGAGGCTCACGAGCCTAAGCGCGCGCTAATCCTCAAGACCAGCCACATAGGCGGGCACAAATATGCTGGCAACGTGATTGTGAGTGAACATGTCGTGCGTGTGGCACTAGGCGCTGATCCTTTTATCAGATCTACATGCCGTCTGGCGCTGGGGTGTGGTACGGGCGTGTATCGACGCACGAGGTCGAGCCGATCGTTCAGACAACGATTATCGGTGGACATGTGCTCCCACCACTGCTTCGTGGCGGCGTTAATCTCGTACGGCCCGACTGCAAAAAGCTTAACGATTGGTAGCAGGCCGTGGTCCCCTTTCGCAGGCTTGTGGCACCGCTCTCGTCCTCACGTCTATCAGAGTTGCTTGCTGTATTTCCTGTGCTGCTTCTGCCGTTTCATCTATCTATCTCCCTGGGCTATCTGGAGACCGCATCCGGTCATTGTTCGTTTCCTACGCATAATACACACACATTACTATCCGCACTACATAGATCCTTGTACATTTCCTACGCCGCTTCCTAGTATTCTCATAGCCCCTCCCGTACTCGACGCCATGACGTCACAAACTAATCTTACATTCTTATCTATACACGCTACTCGTTCTAGTAAATTTCGAAGCCACGAGTGCCGAGAGCGACTCGCCCTACTGGGGTAAGGTTGAACGTTATGGGAAGGTTTAGAACGTGTAAAGCCCCTAAACCGAGTTTGACGCCGAAGCGCGAGAAGGTGCGGCGAGACGCGTCGACGCGCCGTGCTGTGGCCACGACCAACGAGCATGTCGTCCAGCCCTGCCTCGACTTCAACAACCCAAGACAATGCTAGCGCCAGCAGCAGTACTGGCCGTACGGCGCCGCGAGTGCGCGAGGCGCACACAATGCAGCTGGGCGAGAACATAGAGTTGGCGATACCGCCACGGGCGGCATACATACCGTTCGGGGCGATGGTATTGGGAACATTGATTGGAGGAGTCCGTGGAGGGCGGATGGCGGGTATGCGCTTCCTGGCAGAGAACGCGCACAGGCCACCAAAGACAAAGCGAGGGTGGTACCTTTACTGGAAGACGAGGAACTATAAGGTCGCGTTGGCATCGTTGCAGGAAGGTGGTCGATGGAGCATGCGCCTTGGCTTCATTGCGCTGAGCTGGGTGGTGTGCGAGGAAGGGATGTACCGGGCTGGCTTGGGCGATGTGCGCGAGCTTGGAGCGGCGGTAGGCACGACGGGAGTGTTCGCGGGCGTATGTGAGTGTAATATTTGTGTAATGCTGTATGTATGCGCTGTATGGTATGCTGACGGATCGGATGCGGCAGGGAGATTGGGATTGCGGGACGCTGGGAGAGCTTCTGTACTGTCTCTAGTCATCGGAAGCTCTATGATGGGGCTGCGATTGCTTCAAGAGAGAATGATGAGGAAAGAGGGTGAGGAAGCCAGGGACGGGGTTGCCGATGGGGTGGAGTCGCGAACATGACGAAGACATAAACTCTAGATTAATAGTGATAGCTTCCCCATCTTTACCCCGTACCACGACCACGACCGTATCGCCGCTTATCACGATGCCTGCAACACTCAAGCTCTGGTCAAAGAGCTTTGTCGAGCAACTGACGCCGAAAGCGTCTGTGACGAACAAGAAATCAGAGGAGACGAACCCGTGGGACAGTCCGAATTTGTCCAACGTCTCGCCGCCGTCGCCAGCGTCGACGCACGAGCCGATAACGCCGGGCGCGACGGAGCCGCTGACGCCGAGCTTGACGGCGGGCGGATACCATCACGCGCTGCTGGGCAAGTCTCCAGGCCTCGGACCAGCAAGCGCGCAAGTCACGGCATCGCCCGCCAGTCCCGGAGGTGCCCAGGCTCTGCCGCCCTCCCTCAGCTTGCAGCCTCCCACATTCCATGCGCCCCCCGCGTTTAACATGTCCCTCCCACCAACAAAAAAATCACAGAATTTAACGACGGAATCAAGACCGCCGCTCTCTCGCCAGACGACGGCCGTGCCCGTAAAGGAGAAGGACTCCCAGGCCACTGCCGCTGGCTCGTCCAGGGGCCAGATCCACGTCAAGCTCATCGCCGCCCGCGGTCTCAACGTGCGCTCGCTCACCGCCAGGCCCTACGTCGTGGTCGTGTTCGAGAATAATGAATTCGTATCGCGTGATCCCACCGGGGACGACGCAAAGGAGCTCAAGGGCGTCGCGACAAATCTTTCCCGCACCTCCTCCTCTATCGCTGTCAACGCACTCGGAAAGGCGCAGGCTCAGGATGCCGCACGGCGCAACGCCTCGCCCGCGCCATCTCACCGCTCTTCGGGTTCTTCCGGCTCGTCCAATGGCCTCCAACTGGGTGCTCGAATGTCCTCGACGAACCCCGTGTGGAAGCACGAGGTGTCATTGTATGCATCGCCTCTCCTTGCTCCGAATCTGCATGTATGCTGACATTCTCAAGCGATGTGACTTCCGAGGAATCCACCATCGCCTTCAACGTTTACGACCGCTCCGACGAGTGTCAAACATATCTCGGCACCGTACAGTACAAACCGGTGCTCATACACGACCATACCGTGGATCAGTGGTTCCGGTAAGGACTTGACATCCATCAATCCTCGGCCAACTTCGCTAACAGCACCGCTCCACTCAGCCTCAAACCCACCGAGGACGAAATCGTCACCGGTGAGATCCGCATACAGATCACTTTCGAGCAGTATAAAGTGCGTAAGGGTTTTTTTGATGGGTCCTGCGTTACGAATTCGAGGCGCTGACGCATGTATGCGCCTCATCCAGTCCAAGCGCGCACTCACCCCGCGCGACTTCGAGTTCCTCAAGCTCATCGGCCGTGGCACTTTCGGGCGAGTCTTCCAGGTCCGCAAGCGCGACACGCGCCGGATCTATGCGATGAAGGTGCTTTCCAAGAAGGAAATCATCGCGAAGAAGGAGGTCGCGCATACCATCGGCGAACGCAAGATCTTGCAACGCTCGCTCGAGAGCCCGTTCCTCGTCGGTCTCAAGTTCTCCTTCCAGACCGAGAACGACCTTTACCTCGTCACCGACTTCAAGTCCGGCGGCGAGCTCTTCTGGCATCTTCAGAAGGAGACGCGGTTCTCCGAGGAACGCGCGCGATTCTACATCGCCGAGCTTGTGTTGGCGCTCGAGCACCTGCACAAGTACAACATCGTCTACCGCGATTTGAAGCCCGAGAATATCCTCCTCGATGCCACGGGCCACGTAGCGCTGTGCGATTTCGGACTGTCAAAGCCGGACTTGCGCTCGGACGAGTTGACGAACACGTTCTGCGGCACGACCGAGTACCTCGCGCCCGAGGTTCTCCTCGACGAGCACGGTTACAGCAAGCTTGTCGACTTCTGGTCCCTCGGCGTCCTCCTGTTCGAGATGTGCTGCGGCTGGAGCCCGTTCTACGCCGAGGATACGCAACAGATGTACAAGAATATTTGCTTCGGCAAGATTCGCTTCCCTAAGGGCGTCATCAATGAGGACGGCAAACAGTTCGTCAAGGGCGTACGTATAATGATTTTCCCATTACGTCGTACATTGTGCTCACACGATATCCGCAGTTGTTGAACCGCAACCCGAAGCACCGGTTAGGCGCGCAGCGGGACGCCGAGGAGCTCAAGGAACACCCGTTCTTCAAGAACATCGACTGGGTCGCGCTCGGGAAGAAGCAGGTCACGCCGCCTTTCAAGCCGAACGTAGAGTCGGACGAGAGCACGGCCAATTTCGATCCCGAGTTCACGAGCGCTGCGGTCGACGACCCGACGCTTACTGGATTCTTGGATGAGGATGATCCGAGTGCGAACTGGGTGCAGGAGCACAGCGCCAATGGCGTCTACACGCCTCAGGGCCCGCTCGGCAGCGAACGTATCGCGGCGCCGCCGGCTCCTGGCGCGCCGGGAAGTATGGCGCAAAGCATTCAGATCGGCGCCTCACGACCTAAGCTTGGTGGGAGCCCGCCGTTGACAAGTAGTGTCCAGGACGAATTCCGTGGCTTCACGTACACGGGCGAGAGTGTGCTGAACTCGCAGGCGGCTGGGCGGCTTGCTGAGCAAGATCAGGAGGACGCCGTTGATGATGACGAAGCCGAGTATACGACCGAGGACGAGGCTGCGGACGACGAGCGTCCTGCCGGCCGCTATGCGAAGCGTAACGGTGGTATTGAGGACGACCTGGATAACCTCCACTTATAATCCCTTTCTCGCTCTCGCTTTCCCCCCTCGTCTCTGATATGATCCCCTGCTTTCCCACCTCTCGCCCTATTCTTCCTCGCACACGGAATTCACCTCGGACGCACTTCATTCACGCGCCGGACACAGGCATTTTTCTTACCAAGTTTTAGTCTCCATCTCCAATCAACCTAGCTCAGCACAAGTAAACCAAAGGCACGAAATCTGTGTATGTATGTACGATATTTACGACGCGTTATCGCTATCCCATCCTCCTCCCTGTCCTCGTCTGTATACTCGAAACTCTATCCCCCCCTTCCATCCTTCGCTGTCGATGTCGATGTTCTGGCTTGCCTGCGTACGTACGTGTTGCGTTGAATACGGCGTGCTGGGTCTTGTTGGACTCGACTGTTTGCCGCTCGGGCGGCGCGATCTCCTCGTTGACGATACCTAGTGTAGATGCAATTGTAATAAGAAACAGTATCCGGTTCCCTTCGTCTCGCGCAAGCCTGAACTGCTCGACTGAGTCACCAAGCGCGCTGGTACTTATGCTGTCATGCGGATATTTATTATGCTGTCATGTGGAACCATGTGGGTCCGAGTCGATATTCACGCGGCAACCTCGTGAGGCAAGCGCAGGTTGCTCACAGACGACGACCATCTCTTCTACTAAGTTCTCGCTCAATCCTCACGGCTCTCGTATATTACTATACTTGTCACCACCGAGTCCTAAATGTCAAGTCAACGACACGCACCGTGGATTAAATGGAATGCAGAGCAGAATGCGTATGATCAAGCCCTACGCGAAGGGCCCACCGCGGCCCTTGACCACTTTCGCACTCTCGTCATCCGTCAAGCATCGCCTTCTTCGATGTCCGATAACGACGAGCTCTTGTTACTGTCGCAAGTTCTGATGGAGCAGTTTGAAATGTTTCTTGACGAGACAATGGAAACGAACGAAGGGCTCTGGCGTGCATCCATCGAGAGCGAGTTCATCTTGTTTTTGACCGCCGTCATTTCTGGTCCAGGCTTCTTCGACCATATTCTCGTAAGTATCTTATGTCTGCATGTTGACTTTCACTTCTT
Organism: Peniophora sp. CONT; assembly: GCA_001632445.1. NCBI lineage: Eukaryota > Fungi > Basidiomycota > Agaricomycetes > Russulales > Peniophoraceae > Peniophora > Peniophora sp. CONT. The sequence continues at coordinate 63,482 of KV424638.1, read as the reverse complement.
CTGCACTTAGCTCACCGTCCCTTCCACGGCAGGGGTTCGCAGTCAATATTTGCCGCATGCTAGTCGCAATCCTACACATTTGGGGGTTGGGGCTTAAAGTTGCTGAAAACAAAGTCGACCAAGATGGAACTAACCGGAACGCGACTCGGCGCATGCCGTCTGGTTTGAGTGAAGCGTTCTGGAGCGCGGCCGAGACCATGTGGATGAGTTTGTGGGATCGCAGAGGCAGTTTCGCTCGCGTGTTCAGTTCAGGGGTTGGGAGAGCGATTTCCATAGGCTTCGATAGGATTGCTTATATGATGCAAAAAATAAGAAACCGGTACGTTCGGGTCTTTCTTTCTCTGAGTCAGAACTCATTCATACCAGAATATTCGTGGACCCGGGCGCGCATCCTGTGATGGTACAGGTGGCTTATTGCTCTTGGGTTTATCTTCATGGATCCGAACTACTCACTGAGGCGCATGAGATCGAATTGCCTTCGTCTCATCACGCGCTCATGCTTGTTCACGATCACTACGAGCGCCTATGCAAAACTGACGACGGAAACTCTGTGTTGCCACAATCGCACGTGTTTGTGGCCAAACTCGCCGAGGCCACGGATGCCAGGACTGCAGTTCGTGCTGCCCGTAACGCCTTAAGTTATTCTGAAAGTCTCATCGACGATCATCTTTCGTTCTACATTCAGTTGCTCTCGTTACAGATGAAAGTGATAGGTCTTCATCGTTACTCCTCTATGCCTCTTATGGACGCCTTCTCTCTGGCGTTGTCACGTCAAGTTCATGCCAGTGACCCGCAATCAGAGCCCGGTGTACAGACGCGACGCAACACGGAAGTCTGTGGAGAGATCCTCGAACATATCCGGTACGTTTGCAGTACGTACACCAATCTTTCTATTAACTCAGTTCATACAGAGCAATGTTACCTGGTCTCAAGACAGGAGCTATATTGTCGGCGTCGTTTCCTGGTTATAAGCTCTGGGACGTACTCGTTGCCGGATTGTTCACGACTTCTCATGCCGATACCCTACTCCATCATGTGACAGGTCACTGTGAACGTGGTGACCATACGGCATTGGCCGAAGGTGGGTGCTGACTTCAAATCCTGCTCTTCCCTCATTTGTCTCATTCTTGCACATCATAGGCTTGTCGACATTGCTCGACCGTTTGTTCGCGCTCTTGAACTCTCTGATATCCGCGATACGCCTTGACCGTCTTCCGCGCTCGGTGGTTGAAAACCTCCGAGATTCGGGAGTGAAGCCGCGTGCTTTGCATACGTCCGGTATATGGCACAACGAAGTAAGGCACCTCCGCCATTCCTTGCGGCAGGACCCATCGTCGACCACATACATCACCTTGCTCGATACCTGGGTGAAGCTTGGAGATACACTCGGAATTGACGAGACATATGAACGTGACCTGGAAGCGGCAAATAAAGCACGCCGGTGCTCGTGGCGTCTGTGCGTGTACCACTCAAAGCCGTCCGACAAGCCACTCTTAGTATGTAAGGGTTGCAAGGAGGCTCGATACTGCTCTGCAGCGTGTCAGCGAAGGTGAGCTCTCGCTCTCCCACTCACGGAAACGTTTCACGTACTGACAGCATCAGCGATTGGAAGCAGGGTGGACATCGCACGGACTGCCGTAGGGTGAAGTAGAATATGGATCACATGGATCCTTCTTGGGCACCTGGATTCTTGTACTTACTACGCAGCCTCTTGCGTACTGTATATGTTAAACCACGTATTGATAGCTCACCTAACCTGACTTACGATGCTTACACCGCTATGGACAATGTACTTGCTATGTATATCCTTCTACTAAGACACGCGCTGCGTGTGCACACTTATCAATAGCACAGAAGCGAAGACACAGGCCAGTACGATGTATGTGAGTACATGCCCCAGCTCAAGGTTCCGAGTTAGAGCGTGGTGAAGTCCGACGGGTCACGCCCGGCCCGGCCCAGTCGCGCAGCGCGACTCCCTCGCGCTTGGCATGCCACAACTTGCGCTTCAGCTTCAACCACCATTGCGCTTGATTGAATCCACCGCTACCGTACACACGGCCGACGCTATCCTTGCGGAAGTCTTTATGCTGAGACGGGATTTAGTGGCCCCCGTCGCCATTCAACATTACAACTATCCAAAGCGCGCGATGCAAGATACGAACATCACTGACCGCATGTCGTCCGACCGCACCAGTTTCATATACCACAAAGGATGCTTGCCACAGACATGTCAAAGGACTCAGATCCACCAAGGATGGGAGCAAGAGCCATGTGGGTGACTTGATAAAAGGTAGCGACGTGCCCGGGTGGATTATCCACAGACGCACACCACCTCCTTTCCTTGCTTTCACTTGCACGCCCGGCCTCTAGAAAGCTCGCATGGATCTCGTTCGCGAGCCCTTGGTGCCGGGGAATCAACGCGCACCTGAGTGGAATGCAGAGCAGGACGCGTATGATCATGCTCTGCGCGAAGGGCCCACCGCGGCGCTAAACAGCTTCTCTACTCTTTTCGACCAGCGACTCGGAGCATCCGTTCCTTTGACTTCGGATAACGACGAACTCATCATACTTGGGGAGGTTCTGTCCCAGTATTTTGTGGAGTCGGTCGATACGAACGAAGAGCTCTGGCGTGCATCGATCGACAGCGAGTTCGTTTTGTTTCTGACCAACATTGTTACAGAATCAAGTTTCTTGGACCACCATCCGGTACGTAGTTGCCATCCCTGTGTCACAATATAGCTTATTAACTTGATGTAGGATTTTGCATACTGTATCTGTCGCACTCTTCGGGCGATATTGCGGAGTTGGCTGCTGGAAGAATCGAGACCTTTTGTTGTCAACAACGCAGGCGATAAATGGCATTGGCCCGTGCCATCAAAGCTCTTCGACGCATTCTGGGGTGCCGCTAAGACTATGTGGACGAGTTTGTGGGCACGCCGAAGCACGCTTGCCCGTAGATCTGAGTCATCTCATGGGAGACCTACCTTCTTGGCCTTGGAGACGATCGCCTTTCTAACGGATGAGCTATGGTGTATCAAGTACGTGATCATTTCATCTTCTCGAGCGGGAGTTAACTGCCATTTAGATGTTACCCACAAAGGAGCTGTATGCCTTCATTGTTCCAGGTTGCTTACTTTTCATGGGTATACCTCTATGGAAACGAGCGGGTCACCGAAGAGACTCTGGCTCAGATGCATACCGCCCAATCTGCCCCCTTGCTTCTTTCCGACTATTACGACAAGCTCTGCGCAGACGACAACAAGAGCTCCACGATGCCACAGCCTTCGCATGTCTTCATGGAAGAACTCGTCAACGCCATAGACACCCAGACCCTGGTCCGTGCGGCTTACAACACTCTGGGGTACCCTCAGAGTCTCCAAGATGAAAGCCTGCCTGCGTACCTCCGCGTACTCGCGATTCAGATGTCATTGATAGGTCTGCGGTGGTATGCCTACCTACCCCTGATAGAAGCCGTAGACGCTTCGTTGATTCGCAGTACCACGCGTATCCACGATTCACGTCTTGGTCCAGGCGTTTATGCGTTTCGCAGCAAGTCAGCCATGTCCGCCTATGCGGCCGTCTACTCGCATTTTCGGTGAGTTTAACGCTACCGACTTAAACACATCGAATTTGGCTGAAACTATGCAGTGCGTTAATCCCTGGTCTTGCGACGGGAATCATTCCGCCGGCCTCATTCCCAGGACACGTATTCTGGAATGTATTGGTTCGCGGAATGATCTGTGGCTGCGAAGCCGCAAATCTGCTTCGCCACGACAAGCGTCGTTGTACATGTGGCGATCATAAGGAGTTTGCTGAAGGTACGTATTGAGTTGCTGATATTCTCTGTACTCTCCTTCAAGGTTTGATCTATCATCAGCGCCATCCACTTTTCTAGGCGCAATATCGGCGTTCGTAAGCTTTCTCGCATCCGAAAAGCAGGATGGTCGTCTACCACATTTCTTTATTGACACGATGCGGGATGTGGCGACAAAGCCAGATCTATTCCAGGTTGCCGGGTTATGGTATGCAGAGACTGAGACTCTGCGCCGGCTCTTGCGATACGACTCGTCGCAGACCACATACACTATCTTGCTGGATGACTGGCTGAAGATTGGGGACATCTTCAGCATGAACGAAACATCTCAGCGGAGCCTGGCAACGGCATGGAGAGCACGCCAGTGCTCGTGGCGTTCATGTGTGTATCATGCGAAGCCCTCTGAGAAGCCACTCTTAGTATGCAAGGGTTGCAAGGACGCTCGATACTGCTCTGCAGCGTGTCAGCGAAGGTGAGCTCTTGCTTCTCGCTCGCTGAAATGTTTCATGTACTCACATTACTTCCCAGTGATTGGAAGCAGGGTGGACATCGCACGGAGTGCCGTAGAGTGAAGTAGACCATGAATCTCCGTCTGCAAAAGGCTCAGTTGACAAGTCCTTGATATGTACCATTCACTATCGACTACCTGTGATTCGAACATGCAGCGTGCATTACAGATGACCTTCTACGCATGTACGTGTCTTCGAGTCCTCGCCTTTCTGGAGTCAGACTTGGTAGTAGAAGCAAGAAGCAAGAGTGCGCGGCCGCCGCACCTGCCACGTGGTGTGACGGCCGTTTCCCTCGTGCACGGCCAGCTTGCGCTTCAAAGCTTCAACCACCACCACACCTACATACCACCTAATTTCCGCTGTTACCATACATTCGCTTGGTTCCATCTCTCCAAATACTTTGCCAGATGTCTGCAGAGCATCGCTCGGAATGGAATGCTGGACAGCGCGCGTATGAGCGAGCACTGGTGGATGGGCCGACAGCAGCGCTTGAACGTTTCCGCACGGCTTTCCAGAACCGTGCGCCTGGCCCGTTATCTAAGGGCGACGAAGTAGTCGAACTCGCGGAAGTCCTAAACGTGCGCATGTATGAAGCCTTTGGGGATACGCTGGAACTACGGCGTGCAATTACCGAGAATAAGATCGTCCCGTTCTTGGTCGATATCATGGCAGAACCTCACTTCCTCCAGCATTATCTCGTGAGTAGCAACCTGACCGACGGGCGAGAAGCTATTCTCAACTAACGGTCCTCACGTAGGGGTTCTCGTCTAGCATATGCGGGCTACTTATGGGTAACCTGGATTTGTGGCTGTCGGCTGCTCGTGACCAAAGATTCGGGAACGGCGACCGAGCGCAGCTCAACGCGCTCGGATTTTCTGACGTTTACTGGAAAAAGCTGGACAAGGCTTGGGAAAGTCTGTGGGAGCAACGAATGCACTTGATCAACAGCAATGACCTTCGGTTCAAGCTAGCGCTCCTCGAGCAATTGGAGCTCATAGCATTCAGCACGCGAGACTTGGAGATGACGTATGTCATCGGAACTCCTCTATCGATATATTGCATGCTAAGGTGTCGCTAAGGCTCTCTATAAACCCTAAAGGATCTAAGAGATTGGTGCAGGTAGCCTTTTTTGTTTGGGCACAGCTTCATGGAAACGAAAGGATGTCCGAGAAGGATGTTCTTCAGTTGCGTTCATATCACCATGCACCAGCTATCCTATGGGATTACTACTCTGTCAGCGCACTCAGTAGTTCGACCATACAACTGTCCGTGAAACAGATATTCGAGGACGTGGGCATAGATCGTTCCATCCGCGCAGCAGAGAATGCCATGAAATGGTCATTTCTCCTGACGGGCGCTCAGCTTGTCGCGTGTATCAAGATGTTGACTTTGCTACACAATACTTTCCTGTCATCTCCGCTTCTCTCGAATATGTTACGTCCGATGGCGATGGCTTTTGACAGCCAGGAGATGCGTCTCAAGTTCGCAGAATCGCAAGGTCTAGGCAGCACTGCCGATAAGGCCCTGTCTCAAAGAATGGAGGCAGTTTCTGCAGGGTGCGAACATATCAAGTACGTTCAATCATGTCGGATGAGCGTCAATCGATACTGAAGTTACTTAGAATTGTCTTTCTAGCTCTTCATGCCGGCCTCGCCCAACCGTCTATGTTTCCAGCTGCATCTATCCAAGCTGTGTGGTCCATCTTCTTGCACGCAGTGGATTTGGCGTTCAAGACTGAGGAGCTCCGCTTAGGCCATCGCAATGCTAGACCCGTCTCGTCTGAAGCCAGTAGGTTCTTAGCTGCGAACTCGCACACTGTAGCGCTCAACGAGTATCGATAGGTCTGTCCAAGCTCACAGCCGCATTTGCTCAAGCGACAGACTCATTAGCTGTTGCGCTGAATGAGGGCGGACTTCCAACCGCTGTTATAGACGGCCTTCGTACAGATGCAACCGCGCACACGGAAGGAACCAGTACTTGGTATAGCATAGTGCCGGATGTGCGACGTTCTATCAAGGCGCAATCGCCCTTGTCGAGCCGGTTCACGGCGTTTCTCGACGCTTGGACAACTCTCGGCAAGGCATTGGGAATTGACGAAGTGGAAGAACGCAATCGCCGTGCATCTTATCAAGCACGGATTTGTTCGTGGCGCACATGCTCTTTCCATTTCACGCCGTCACCAAAGCCTCTCTTCACTTGTAAAGGATGCCACGAGACTCGGTACTGTTCGAAGGATTGTCAGACACGGTGAGTTTTACGTCGTAGAACCGATGTGGTGAATTTCTTGTGCTGACCAGTGATCATAGCGATTGGAAGCAGGGCGGTCATCGCGAGGAATGCCGCAGGCTGAAGAAATAACATGACCTGTAGTTCAAGTTGTTTTCTTGATTGGCGATGATCGCCGCGGTAGAAAAAAGGTTATGCGTAAGGAAACATGTGCGGCTTGCCACAAAGTTCCGTACACCTTCATGAAAGGAAAAAGGATTGCAACGCACACACAGATGCCGCAGGCTGAAGACGTGACACCGTTACGGCGAAAGCTACTTCCGTGAGTAGTATGACAGGCACAACCTGTGGTATGTTTATGCTTTTAGATTCATGCAGCACGCGAAGAGCATGGGCCCTCGTGCTAGGAAGGGGAAGGGGAATAGGGAACTCGAGTGTGCCACTGCGTGCGTACCCACTGCGGCTCACGCGCGAAAGATCTCGAGCTGAGGGACTCGTTCTAGAAAACGCAAGACTCGGTGAACAAGTAGAATCCCATGCTCTGTCCGGCCAACGCCGCCAACGGTACCAGTACGGTACCCCTCCGGCAATTCACCAGACCGGTGAACAAATCGGAGACCCAGATGTTCACCGGGGTACGGGTGTTCAAGTATTTGACGAGAAAGACCGCATTGCATAAATTCAAATGGTATAATGAGCGAATCATGATTGTCCGTCGAACGTTCAGACAGAGAGTATAGAGCCCGAAGGTGCGCGCGACTGAGACAAGCTGGTTAGTACACCGGGTTCTCTAGATGGTCTTCAAACCCTGGCACGAACACAATCCGGGTCAGACGTGGCAGTAGACAGTAGAGCACTCGTCAGAGAGGTTGATCGAAGATGAATGGGGAGAAGGCTAGGCAATTTCCTGCAAGGAGTTCGCGTTCAAGCAAGAACGAAATTCGTTCTGAGATGAAGATGCAGTCACGGCGGATGCCGAAGGCGTTCGCACGGCAGCAGCCCCTTTCTCGAGTTCGCCTCCTCCTCATACCCTCAAGTGACCGGCGTACCATCAGATCGCTGCTGCTCTCGTTACTTGATGTGCAAGCAGTCAGTCCGGCGTTTACACTGTCTACCGGATTATACTGTGTGCAAGTCAATGTCGGCTATACTGGCCTCGCCCATATTCGTCTCTTCCACCCTCCACAGTATCGCTGTCTTTTCTCTGACCCCGGCATCTAATGGCGAGGCATATAAACTGAAGGAGCTCCACCGGGAGTAGAGGCGAAGCATAGCGTCACAATGCAAACAGAAACTGTCCTGTCCTGTTCCTTCGGCTACTGGCACGAGCAGTGCCCTTGCGGTCCACCCTGTTACAAGGCTCTCGCCCGCTGTTATGTCTGCGACTTCACCATCTTCGCCCACGACCCCGCGCGCATCACGGATGCAGAGATAGCCGCAATGGCCCACCATGTCGTGGAGAGCAACGCCTTCAGCGGGGGAGGCCCCGGCGGGACCGTACACTGGGAGAGGTTCCATGAGCAGGTCTGTGTTGGATCTAAGCTCCGTCCTATCGTTGCTGGAGCTAACGACGAGTGTTTTTGCGCAGCATGCGTACAGATCTCTGGCTTGCTGGATTGAGATGTTCAAGCGCAACGAGAAAGGTGAGTACTACGCCGGGTTGAATCAGGTGTGTTAGGGTAGTATGGTATATTAATGGATTTTACAGAAATCTGGGATATCATCATGTCGCGCGACATCATGCAGACCGATTGAGCTTCAGGCGGTCTAAGATGTACGACCAAGTACAAGTCCAAAGCATGTTCACGCGCCCTCGACCGGAGCCGTTGGGTTGCCAATCCACCTACACCAGTCACCAACTACCATCCCGACAATCCCTTTCGCCCTCGACTCAAACCTGTCCGACTTATCATTTGACGCCCCCAGAACTTCTCATCCCCCTTCCACTGCCCACTGGATATCATACACCCTACCGTCCCATCTCCTGCTGTGAAGCCATAGGGGACATGCCAGTAGTCCTACACTCCGCTGTCTTGCATTTGGGCAACATATATGATGGAGATATATATTATCGTTGCCCGGCATACCAGCCTCTATCGCATCATACAACGCGTAGCTCATCTCCCTTGCACATGCATCAAGTAAGACCTGCAGGAAGGGTAGGATTGCGTAGTGAATGTGGTCTGTCGGACATGGCACTGGGTGGAAGGTCGGGAGGTGCGACAATGCCCATAGAAGTCCGCCACCGCATGTCGGTCTGCACTGTGTAAACGTCATTTGGCCATACATCCGCGTCTGCGGTCCACCCGCTGCTCATCTTCCCATCGCAGAGCGCAAACGGCGGGTCTTCGTTCGCTTCTTCACACGTACGCGCGGCTCTTCGCGGATGCAGGTCTACGAGAGCAAGTCGGCGTGCGAGTCATCAATGTTCTTGAGCCGACGCACATCCCAGACGTGCGCTCTGAGCTACGCCACTTCGCAATCTCCGAAATTGGTGGGCGCAAAGAGACCATGGATGCATAGGCAGCCCAGCCGTCCCATGTAGCTGTGTTGGATTGAGAATGAGTTCATGTTCGAAGATGTGCACGCAACTTTGTGCAGTTAAGACAGAGATGGCCGCCCTGAGCCACCCTCATCCTGGTCGACTGGGAGCTGCATAGCCCGATACTGCCCACAGATTCCAGCGCGAGCTCGGAAGACTCGGTGATATCAGAGAGGTGAGGGTGCTCCTTTCCCCGCGCATCCGATGTGGTCAATCTGAGAAACGGTCGGGACTACCACAGCTGTCCGCGCCGCGGACACAAGCCGGATATCACGTATTTGAAATGTCCGGTGGACTCCGGATTCCGGAACGGCTGAAAAGGGCAGACTGGCGAATGTCCGGTACATGGCAAACCTTAACCGTAACAGAGTGCGACGTTCCGATTTCGCAGTGATCCGTACGGGAAAAGGCCCTCGTACACAACTGGTTCACCAACTCGTTGGCGGTTCCGCCTGCGTGGTAGAAATGGACAGGTGAAAGAAGTAGTAGTGGACTAAACGTGTGAGGCAGAGATTGTGCGCGGTCATCTTGAACTCGAAGACCGAGAGATCTGGCGCGAGCCGGGACCACCGTTACAACGCCACCCATCAACATCCGATCTCCTCGTAGTCCGTACGGAGTACATCGCTGATTAATATCGGGTGTAAGAGTCGTTCATGAGCTCGCTCCGCGGTACAAGTTCCTTTCTTGGACAACATCCGTCGGGATTGCCTGAGCAGGCCTGAATGCACTACGGATGAAGAGTGTTGAAGTCCGCATTTTCTCACATCGGAATGAGAAGCGAGCGTGAGTTTGTAGCGCAATCCGGAGAAAGATGCCTATAAAATGGCAGAGTACAGTTCCACGGTCCCGACTACCGTCAGTTCGAGCACACCATTGGGATGAGCGCGTTGAACTCGACACAAGCAAACCAATCGTATCAACCATACCCTTGTGGCCCGACACGCCACGAGTATAACGCCGTCTGCCACTGTGCTCGCGTGGTACCTGTACACGATGCCGCGCGCGTTACAGACGCAGAGATCGCCGCAATGGCGGAGTACGTCAAGAGCAACGAGCACTCCTGGTGTCTGGGAGGCCTGGATGACTTGACACGCTGGAAAAGGTTTCAAGGGCAGGTTTGTGCTCTCTGTTCGTCTCTGGATCTCATGTAAAGCTGAAAGCGGGCGGCGTACTGCAGCATCCGCATAGAGCCCTGGCATGCTGGGTCGAGATATTTCGACGCAATGAGAAGGGTATGTGGTCTTCACGTAGCGTGATTGAGGATATGCTGACGCATTATGTTCATCGGACACTACAGAGATACGAGCCGTGGCGCAAGACTTGATGCCGATCGATTAGAATACAACGACTGCGGGGATGTTTAGTACTGCCTTTGCAGCAGGCTCAGAACGTGTTTACGTACCAGTCACAATCGAGCCTCAGTATTGCCAAACCATCCACTCGGCAACCACCTCCTCGACATCACATCCTCCCTCACTCTCCAGGTGCCTTCCTTCCCCTCCCGCTTGTCGTCGAGTCTCAAACATCTTAACGACTCTAATTCCGCCTCCTTTCGTGCAGTTAGAGCATGAACCGATCCTCACTCGGATTGTTGACAGATAGATCAGCTCTAATTAGATCACGATGCCGCACAGAGTCATACACCCTCTCGAGTGGAAAAAAGTAGAATCGTATACCCAAGGAATCACTGACTTCCAGCGCCGAAACAGATGTTCGCGTCGTACGTCAAGGCAGGAGTCAAGTCAACGGGAGCCTGAATGTGCACGCGGCGAATGCCGGAAGTGTTCTCACGACCGCCCGCTTGCCTTCTGCTCGCGCCGATGATCGATCATTGTGGCCTCAACTTCGACGTGTATAAACCGCGCGATGCTCGTATCTGCCCCTCATCTCCGGGAGTGTCTGGCCCGCATCATTCTTGTTTGCCACAAAGGATGTCACCACAAACGTGGCAAAGGACTCGGAGCCACCAATGATGTGAGCGCCCAATACCAGGTCTGACTTAATGACATGCCGCATTGCGCCGGGTGAACTCTTCACGGACCACCGCCACCGCCATCGCCTCTCCTAACGCTCTCTGGCACGCCCGGTCTCTTGAAAGCTCTCATACCTTTTATCCTCGAACCTTCAATGCCAGAGCGTCAACGCATTCAGTGGAATGCAGAGCAGGATGCGTATGATCAGGCTTTGCGCGAAGGGCCCACCGCAGCGCTGAACCACTTCTCTACTCTTTTCAGCCAGCGAGCATCCGTTCCTTTGACATCAGATAGAGACGAACTCATCATACTGGCTGAAGTTGTCTCTGAGTACTTTGCGACGTCGATCGATACGAATGAAGAGCTCTGGCGTGCATCTATCGACAGCGAGTTCGTTCTATTCCTGACCAACGTCGTTGCGGAAGCGAGCTTCTTGGACCACCACCCGGTAAGTTCTTGTCATTTATGTCACATATCATAGCTAACTTATCCGATACAGAGTTTTGGGGACTATATCTGTCGCACGCTGCAGGCAATATTGCGGAATTGGCTAGCAGACCTATTCAATGCATCCAATGACACACATGGCGATCAGTATCGTGTCGTGCCCTCAGATCTTCTAGACGCATTCTGGGATGCTTCTGAGACTATGTGGACAAGTCTGTGGAACCGCCGAAGTACTCTTGCACATAGAATTGATTCGTTTCATTGGGCTCCCACCTTCTGCGCCTTGGACATGATTGCTTTTCTGACGGATGAGCTACGGACTGTTAAGTAAGTGATCATTTTCTTTTCTCGAGCGGGAGCTAAACATCAATAGGTTCTACCCACAGCGCAACTATGTTCCTGTGATGTTTCAAGTTGCTTACTTTTCTTGGGTATACCTCCATGGATCTGGATGGATCGCTGGGAGGGATATGGCCGACATGCCTTCCAACCATAATGCTCCCTTGCTTGTTTTCGACTATCTTCAGGTCTTACGCGCATACGAGGACAAGAGCTCCGAGACGCCACACCCTTCGCGTGCCTTCATGGATGACCTCGTCAACGCCATCGATCCCCATACCCTAGTCCGTGCCGCTGACAATGCTCTCAGTCACTCCGAGAGTCTCGTCGATGACCGCCTATCTGCATATATCAACGTACTCGCGATTCAGATGCCACTGATAGGTCTGCAGTGGTATGCCTCCCTGCCAGCCAAGGCGCTGTGGGATTCGTTGATTCGTAGCAGTACTATGCGTACCGACGATTCACTTCTCGGTTCATGGATTGATGTGTATCGCTGCAAGACATCCATGTCGGCCTACGCAGCAGTCTACTTGCATTTTCGGTAAGCGCAACACTAGCGACGTAAATATCGGATTTGACTGAAACCTTGCAGTACGATGATATCTGGTATCGAAACGGGAATCATTCCGCTGGTCTCATTTTCAGGATACGTATTTTGGAATGTACTGGTTTGTGGGTTGGTTGTTGGACACGAAGCCGCAAACCTGCTCCGTCATGCCGAAGGTCACTGTACGTGTGGTGATCATGAGGAGTTTGCTGAAGGTACGTACCGGATTGCTGCTATTCCTTAGACTCACACTCAAGATCCTATCCGTCAGCGTTGTCGACTTATCTTGGCGCAATATCGGCACTCGTTAACTTCCTCACTTCTGAAAAGCAGGATGGTCGCTTGCCACGTTCCTTCATTGACACGATGAGGGATGTGGCAACGGAACCAGACCAATTCCAGGTCGCAGGCTTATGGTATGATATGATTGAGACTCTGCGCTATTTCTTGCGAGACGACCCGTCGAAGACCCCATATCCTATCTTTCTCGAATGCTGGCTGAAGATTGCGGATGTCTTCGATATCGACGAAGCATCTCAGCGTGGCCTGAAAGTGGCACGGAGCGCACGCCAATGCTCGTGGGGCCCATGTGTGTATCACTTGAAGCCGTCCGAGAAACCACTCTTAGTATGCAAGGGTTGCAAGGAGGCTCGATACTGCTCTGCGGCGTGTCAACGGAGGTAAGTCAAACCATTTGGCTTATTTGAAAGTAACACACTCACAGCACTTTTCAGTGACTGGAAGCAGGGTGGACATCGCGCGGAGTGCCGTAGAGTGAAGTAGACCATGGATCTCCGTTTCTGCAAACGGCTCGGTGATCAAGTCCTCGATATGCACAATTCACCATTGACTACCTGTGTTCGAATACGCACTGTACACTACAATTGGTCTTCCACGCATGTACGTGTCCTCGAGTCCGCGCCCTTTCGGAGTGGTCGCCGCATCTGCCACGCGGCGTGACCACAGTTTAACTTGTGCACGAATGCTTGCGTTTCAACGAAGTATCCGAGCTCGCAAAAGTCCTAAACGTGCACTTTCAGTATATTCTTGGTCGATGTCACAACAGAATCCCACCTCCTCCGGTGAGCAGCAACCTGACACAAACGGGCGAGAAACTTCTCTGGTACGCACATGGCACAGCGCGGGTCACAAAGACGGAGATAGCCGCGATGACCGTCTACGTCAAGTAGAACGAAGATGCCTTGAATGGGGAGACCTCGACGCGGCGGTGCACAGAGAGAAGTTCTACGAAGCGAGTCTGTTTGCAGGGTCTTCCATTGCTTATCTTTGAGAGCTAAGACTGCGGCACCTCCTTCGAATGTGCAGATATATGGGCCACAGATTGTATGGCCAGACCTGTATGTCGTTCGTTATTGGACCCTGTTTGACACGAACCAGCCTGACGCACTCATGGTAAGCTAGAAGTCAACCGGAAGCTGTTCTATGCTGTTCTCTCTTGCGTGGAGTGGAGCAAGAACCCTGCAAGCCGGGATCCGAGGTCATTGTACATTGTCTCCGTGCTTCTGTCCATTATGCGCGAGAAAAGAGAAGGTATGCGGCGGAGAGGTGCGACCCCTCCGGATTAAACAGGGAGAATATATGCGGGGCGTAAGCCTCATGAGATCGCTGCGCTGTGGAGATATTTAACCGAGCTGGGGTGAAGAACGAAAGCGGGGGTTGACGTCGAGCACGCCATCCATCGGCGTGAGGGCGCGTACCACGACCGGGCAAGTGCCGTTCGTTAGCATTAGCATTGTCTGACAGGTACTCCAGGCCCTGTGACGACTACGTACAATGCCAGAGATAGGATGTACAAAAGAGATAGGATGAGTCCAAAAGAGGCGCGACGCAGATCGTCACGGGCCACAACTGCTCACGCGCGCGAGAAGTTCGAGCTGGGCGCGTTACCCTTAGCCCACGTACCTTCTGCTGACGAAGAGAAGATCGAGAGAGACTCTGAGAGAGTAAGTAGATCTGATCGCCGTGCGTTCAAGACCTGGGCGAGCTCGTTCGAGGCTTTCGGGTTGCGCAGGATAGGTAGATAGGAAGGCGCAAGAGCGCTTGCAGTTTGAACTCTGGAAGAGTGGGACGACGGGACGTGATGAGAGTAGAACGGCTACACCGCTGGTGACCGGAAGAATAACTTGAATGAGCAATCGAGTCAGACGATAGCCCTGGTGGCTGAAGCGCCCGACTAGGCGCAACCTTCGCAGGGTTCGACGCGGTCATGCGACTCTGTTTTTGAACGCGAACAGCGAGCGGGAATTTCTGCTTGGGCGCGGGCGTAAGCCACGGGCCACGGCCGGGTGAGAACGTAGTGTCATCGAGTTGGGCACACGAGGCGGGATTAGAGTTAATTGCAATGCGGAGAGGGGGTAATGTAGATGCAAATGAATGAGACAGCGAGCAAGACACCGACAGTCGCATCCCGAGTTCATCGGTAACGCTTTGCGATACTATCCGCCCTATCCTCGAACGGATTGTCCCTCCTCAGAATAGGCATAAGACCCATCATCTTCGCTCTCCTCACAGCCTTGGCCATCCTCCTCTGCGAGCGCCACGTCAAACCCGTCTGTGCGCGTTTCCGGATACGTCCCATATCGGTGACAAAGTGTGCGAGCATACGTGCGTTGGTGGATTCGTGCAAGGGGTCGAGTTGGAGTTGGACAAAGGCGTCGCGAGACTCTGATTCGTCGCGGCCGGGGCCGAAGGGGTCGGGTTTGCGCGGGAGACGTTGCCAGGCTTTGTCTTTGAAGTCTGACAGACGGACGAACTTGGTGGGGCGGAGATGTTTGGGCATGTCCTCGTGTACTGTAGACTACAATTAGAAAGCTATACGTGTTGTGTAGGAACAGATGGAGTACGGACCCGAGTAGGTGGCGACCTGCTGGTCCTCGCGTGTCGGCGCGTTCTCGAGGATTTCGGCAGTCTGGTCAATGTCCTCCCTCGCCAACGGCTGAGCTGGCAGCACAGGCGGTTTGTTTATGAGTGCAGCGCGCCTTGCAGCCCTGCCGAGGCCGATTGCAGCCGAGAGGGAGCGGGTGGTGAACATGGCTGATGGGCGCTGGAAATAGAGGCGTGGCTCGAAATAAAGAGAGCAGCAGCTTCGCGCGTTGGCTCTCACCACGCCCGACTCGGCTCTCCCATTTTCAAACATATTCTCGTCCTTTTGGAGGCATTTCAACATATTGGGCGGGCGCCACCTCGCGAGCGCAAGACCTTGCTCTCCTCATCGTCTGGGCTCTCCTCCTCGCCGTCTAGGCGTGGTCCCTAGCCATGGCCCACCACCCCAAGCCTCAGCCACTCATCTTCAACACAACACCCCCAATCGCGCCCTCGCCTGCAGGAACCCCGGCGCCGTCGCAGCCGTCGAACACGGTGTCGATGCCCTTTGTGCGCAGGCACGTTACCCGACGGCTCAAGGCTGCCAAGCACGAGTGCGACAAGGAGCTCCAGCGGGTGACCAACTCGATCTCTGCATTCTTTGAGGACAGGGTGCTGCCGCAGGAGGACGATCGCGGGCGGGGGAGAAGCCACGAGGCGGGAGAAGCGTACAATGATGGCGGCCAGTCCACGCCCCAGGACGACGGCAGCAGCGATGGCTGGGAAGTCGAGAGCTCTCACAGTCGACACCGTATGTATTATATTATATTATATGTGTATGCTATATCTAACAGCGAATAGCCTCGGCGTCGTCGCCCGCGCCGATCCGGAGAGCGCCGACAATCTCCTGGGACTCTGCCGCCTCCTCGCCCTCGACCGGCACGTGCGAGTCCGGGAGCGCCAACAGTCCGCGCAAGAACCAGGCAGTCGGCTGGTCTCAGGGCGGTCTGGCGTCGCGCAGACTCTCCCGCTCACTACACATGCCCATGCGGCCCTCCCACTCGGCCGCACCCAACTCGCGTTCCACTTCTCGCTCTCGTTCTCCGTTACCCCTCACGACGACCACAACTCAACACTCGTCCTTCTCCGATGCATCAGTCAAGAACAATCGCAGGCAGAGTCGTGTTATGGATGAGCTGGACCCTATCATGCTTAACCTCTACGAGCTCATCCGAACCGCTACCGAAGTCATCGACATGTCCGTAGCCCAATTGACGGCAGAGGAACATATCTGCGACGCCATCGTTGCGAGGATACAGAAGATCGGAAAGGCGTGGGACGATAATCCAGACTGGCACGGTAGGAGCTGGTACGTCCAGGTTCTCCTGGCCGTCGCATCACTTTCTCGCGTCGTAGAATGGTGGACCGCCGAGAAGCATTTCTGGAACTTTGACGACGATGATGACGAGGAGACGGACGAAAGTCTGTTATTCGTTATGAAGCCCGAGAAGCCGAGTCCGGAGGAGAAGGAGACGTTGCCTCTGCCACAGGATGTCCATCGTATGAGCCGTGTTTCCAGTCAGGGCAAGCGCTCGCGTGATACTACACATGCCGGGCCTAGTCGTGCTAGCTCGATGAAGACGCTTGATAATGCGGAGAGCGCCCGTGTGCTTGCTACGGAGCGTCTGAGGCTACAGGCGGAGACGGCGCAGAACCGTAACATCGTGCTCGAGCTCGAGTTGGACGGCGACCGTGTCATCTGGATCAACTACGCGTGGTTCGTCGTCGTAGGGTAAGCTGATGCGTTTCATCCAACTTCAATTCAATCAAAGGCTAATGGCATTCCATCTATAGTACGGATCCAGAACGCATGCAGAACCGTCTCATCAGCACCATGCTCGCTGAAGAAGACACCACCGTCTTCCGCGAAGCAACCCATCGTCTTCAAGAAGACGACTCGCACACCGTCGAAGTCCGCTTCCACCTTCGCGTCGAGCCCGAAGGCATGGACTCGCCTCAACCCAGTACACCACTCTTCCAACCCATGGAAGGCAAAGGCATGCTCATGCTCCGCGAAGACGGCGTGCCAACACATACGATGTGGGTCATCAAACCCATCGGCGCGCCCGCACCCGCCGAGCCTCCTTCGCCGCCCGAAGTCCTCACGGAAGATCACCCGAGTATCGCTGCACCAGAAGATTCAGGCGAGAGCGCTGATGTGGAGATCGAGCTGAGCGCCGAACCGCCTACCCCGCTAGCTTTCGCCCGGCCCATCAATATGACACCCATCTTGTGCCGGATCTGCGAGCAGAACATCGCGCAGTGGTATTTCGAGAAGCACAACGAGACGTGCTCTGAGACGCATAGGCTCGAGGCTGAGATCGGGGAATGTAACGAGTCTATTGGAGAGTTGAGGACGGTCATTCGCGATCTGGGACAGGCGCTTGAGCGGGCTAGTCCGGGCGCACAGGCGCCGGAGTATCGGGGGTTGCCGATTTTGAGCCCGAGTTCGAGTCCGGGTGCGAGCTCGCCGTTGCAGATCTTCAAGATTCATAAGATGCAGAAGTACGGCGTCAAGAAGCTGCAGAGGCGATTGCTGGAGCAGTTGGAGGATATTCTGCAGGTCGCGGCGGAGGTTGCTGTTCCGGCTTTGAAAGAGGAGGAGCAGAAGGAGCCGATTGAACGGCAGAGGTTGCTCAGTCCTTCTTCGGAACGGAAGATCACTCAAATTCGGAACTGGACGAGGCCGAGTACGAGCGATAATGGGCTCGGACAGTTGGTCGCGGATGCGGAGAGGGTGATGAGGCAGAAGATCGATACTGTGGTTCGATTGCAGAATACGATCCGGTATAGTGAGAAGGTCAGGCAGGAGTGGGAGGAGAGGGTCGGGTTGGCGTTGGATGAGGAGGAAGGATCTGGGAGCAGTTCGAGTTCTGAGGGAGGCGAGGATGAGGGCGAGGAAAGGACTGCTGAGGGTGAAGGCGCAGATAAGGAGGGCAAGAGCGTGGACGATCATAGTAGTACCACCAGCGAGTATGCGTTTGGCGCGCAGAGCACGGCGCCTAGTTCGGACGCCACGCTCCCGATTCCTATCGCGGTACCGAGCGCCCAGGTCCCGCTCCCGCGCACATTGCTGAGCACGACGCCCCCGTACGCGTCTATGCCGCCTCCGCCGCCTCCACCGCCGCCTGCTCCGCCGATGCCCAATCCGGCACCGCCGATGGCGTATCAGCGTAGTGCAATGACACGCTCCAGCACGCCGAGCAGCGTGAGCAGTCCTTTGGCGCTCGCTGCGCCCATCGTTGCACGTGACGACGATGAGGAAGAGGTACCGTTCATGCTCGACGCCTCTTCCAGCCCGGGTATCCCACTCCCGCCGCCTATGGCTCTCAGCTCCAGTATCGCGAGTATGGCCTTGGGCAGTTTCGGTAGTATGCCGCCCCCTCCACCGCCGCCGCATCTCCCGCCGCCACCACATCCTCATGCGCCGTCCGTATCTCCTCAGATTGGCTCGACGCCCTCGTCTCAACATTCGTCGCCCAGTATTCCGTCTGCGCCGGCGCCCGTCATGAGATCTGTTCGCTCGCGCCGCTCGGGTAATAGTCTGGCGCCTCAAAGCGGCACACCGCCGCTTTCGCCTCTTAGTTCGCCGCTTGATCTGCCGACGCCTGGTGGTACCACAAGCCGCCGCGCACATCGCCGGCACAGCACGATCAACCCGGTCATGTCTACCGCAGGCTTACCACCCGGCAGCGCAACTGGTGCTCCCTTGTCACCTCGCCAACCCGTCGCGCCCCGCGGTGCACCAACCAGCATCAAAGACTTCGAGATTATCAAGCCTATCTCCAAAGGTGCGTTCGGCAGCGTCTTCCTCGCTCGGAAGAAGAACACCGGCGACTACTTCGCGATCAAAGTCCTTCGCAAAGCCGACATGATAGCCAAGAATCAGGTCACGAACGTTAAGGCCGAGAGGATGATACTCATGAAACAAGCTGAGAGTCCGTTCGTGGCCAAGTTGTTCTTCACGTTCCAGAGCAAGGATAATCTTTATCTGGTCATGGAGTATCTGAATGGAGGCGATTGCGCGGCGTTGGTTAAGACTATTGGGAATTTGCCGGAGGACTGGGCACGGCAGTATGTGGCGGAGACTGTGCTTGCGCTTGAGCATTTACATGCGAAGGGGATCATGCATCGGTGCGCAAACATATCTGACATGATCACGCATCACATAGTACTTACTCTGTGTCGCTCTCGCAGTGATATGAAGCCGGACAACTTGCTCGTGGACAACAAAGGCCATATCAAGCTTACCGATTTCGGTCTTTCCAAGATCGGTCTTTTGGGCCGTCAAACGCGCGCAGAACCTTCAGGCGTACCAATAGCCCCAGTCGATCGATCTCGCGCACGAACGCGGTACAGCCCACACAGTCGACCGCCAAGCATGGACAGCGCATACCTAAGCTCGCCGCTCATCCCAGCCGAGCTCATCGGCGGAGGTTCGTACTTTAACCAACAGCCCGCCCCACATTTCAGACAGGGTTACCCGCTCGTATCGGCTTCGAGTTCATATTTGTCTCCAGCTGCTTCCGAGCGCGGGGATGATCCCGCTGAAGGTTCAAGCTCTGGCGGGAATAGTGGGAGTGGTGTCGAGCCGTTCTTTGCGCCGAGACGGCCGGGCACGGTGGCGAGCGATAGTCCGTTGCAGAGCTTTGCGAGTGAGTTGACGAGCGATTTGAGGAGCCATGTTGCGCCGGGTGGGGGCACGCCGCCTGGTGAACATAAGTTTGTGGGGACGCCGGATTATCTTGCGCCTGAGACTATTCTCGGTTTGAGCGGTGACGACTCGACCGTTGATTGGGTGTGTTGTCTTAACATCTTCTTGATGTTGTGCGATGCTTACGCTTTTGGTTGTTTGTAGTGGGCCCTCGGTGTGATCACGTACGAGTTCTTGTACGGTCAACCGCCCTTCCACGATGAGACGCCCGAGAAAGTGTTTGAGAATATCTTGAGCGGACATATCGACTGGATGGAAGAATACGTCGACTACGATCCCCGCGCGAAAGACTTTATGGCACGCCTCATGACTCTCGATCCCGCACGCCGACTTGGCGCGCACGGTGCGGGAGAGGTCAAGGCTCATCCGTGGTTCCAGGGCATCGACTGGGATACGCTATACACGGCCAACTCGGCGTTCGTTCCTACGCTCGAAGGCGATACGGATACGACGTACTTCGACTCTCGCGGTGCGGTGCTCACGCTCCTGTCTGACGATGACCCTGTCGTTCCTACCGAAGATGCGGATGCGACCGCCGCAGCGGCGGCGGCGCAGGCGGTCAAGGAGCCCGCGCCGGCGGGCACACCGGACGACGAGTTCGGGAACTTCGCGTTTAAGAACTTGCCGGTGCTCAAGCAGGCTAACGATGAAGTCATCCGCAAACTTCGTACGGACCAGATGGCGCCTATCACGCATACGCTCAGCGATAGCGGCGCGCACGGTCATCATCGTAAACGGAGTATCAGCGCGCGGAAGAAGCCACCTGCCAGCGTTGTCACTGCTCTCGATGCGCAAGGGAGACCGATCATGACCAGCCCGCCGAGTCCTGCTACGAGTACGAGCAGTATTGCTAGCTCGCCGAGTCGGGGACCGGGTACGCCAGCTCTTGGGCATGGACATGGGCATAATCATTCGCGCAAGCCGAGCGAGCTTGGTGGTGCTGGTGGAGGCGCCGTCGAGCGGTTCAAACACTCGCATATGGAGTCCGATCTTGCGCGGAGGAATAGCATGCCTAGTCGTCTGAGGACCGCCAGCGTGAGCAGCAGTATGGGTGTTAGCGAGGGCAGCACGACGGGCTCCGTCGATCCGCGCGAGGCGGGCAGTCTGGCTAGTCCGCCGAGTAGTGTGGCCAGTCGCGAGCCGGAGAGGGAGTTGAAGGAGAAGGAGAAAGTGCCAGAGCCGAGCGATCGTGCTGAGCCTAACGATCGGGCTGTTACTGTGCTGCTTGCTGAGGATAATCCGATTACGGCGAAGATTCTCGAGACATTGCTGATTCGTCTTGGGTGTCGATGTGTCGTCGTTGCGGACGGTGCTGAAGCTGTTGGCGTCGCGCTTGGTGATATCAGTGCGTCTCCCTCTCTACTTCGCGAATTGGTATTGTATACTGATTGCGATTTGCAGAATTCGACTGTATCCTGATGGACCTGCACATGCCCGTCGTCGATGGCGAGAACGCGGCTCGTTACATCAAGAGCACGAACAACAAGAACACCTCGACGCCGATCGTGGCCGTGAGCGCGTACAGCGGCACGGACAACAACGAAGCGCCGTCGTTGTTCGCGGCCAGCCTCGCTAAGCCAGTCGCTAAAGCTGACCTGCTCGCCGCCATGCGCGCGCTCGGGTTCAAAACGTCCGCGCCGGCGGGCAAGGGCGATAAGAACGCGCGCGTCGTCACTGGGCGATAACCGCCCTTCGCGCTCCCCTCCATCCCTCCGTCGCCTTCCTCCGCGACGCTCCCGCCCTTGCCCACCTTGCTGGATACGACCACTGCTTCCTGTTCTCGTGAAGCCATGACTGACTGATTCTTGTCCTTCTCATCTGCCTGATTGTCTGCCTAGCCTCACGCCGTTTCTCTGATCTGTTTTCGATAATGTCCCCCCGTCCCGCAACGTTCTCTGTCCATAACACACATCTGCTCGCACGTTTCTCATCCACATCTGTCTCGTTGGCACCTACCATCCATATGCCCCATCCAACTCTTTCATTCTCAAGACCCCCGGTACGAATCTCTGTGTTCTTACGCCTTCGTCTCGTATCTTCTTCCCCATTACGCATCATCACTACCCACTTCTCGATCCTTGCGCGCTCCCAATCTTACGCGCTTTGTCTTTTACATTCACCCCCACCTCATTCATGTTTTCCATAGCTTGCATTGAATCTACCGATCGGTACTTATTCTGACGCCTATCGTTATGTGGATACTTGGCATCCCGCAAGCTGCTTTCAGGACCAGAGAAGAAGACATATTCAATGCGCTCAAGATATATCAGGGCGCTATTCATCGCACCTCTTGTGAGTCCGATTCCGAAGTCCTACAGCACGTTGTAGGGTGGCTGCGGCAACAGGGTGACAGCTGGCGCCTGGCGGCTTGCAGCTCAATAACTGCCCGTATGGTAAATACATTCCCTCCTTCAACTTCATGGCGCCTAATGGTCAACGTATAAGTACAATCACGCTGGCCTTCCTCGGCGCCATTCACCCCCCTCCGACTCCGAGTCACTAATATCCTTCTGGCAATAATGGGTGAGTGTCGTTACTTGTCTCGTGCTCTGGCAAAGTATCGACCATTTGGAGAAGTCTGGCGCGTGATTGGGG
The DNA here is from genome assembly GCA_001632445.1 of Peniophora sp. CONT. Lineage (NCBI taxonomy): Eukaryota > Fungi > Basidiomycota > Agaricomycetes > Russulales > Peniophoraceae > Peniophora > Peniophora sp. CONT. The sequence goes on along the minus strand of KV424638.1, from coordinate 40,887 downwards.
CATTGCTAGGTGCTGTTGCCATATGCATCAAGCCCGTGCTAGTTTTGGCCGGCTTCACAGCCAAAGGAGTAGCAGCCGGTAAGTACCGCGCGCTTGCATGACGATATGGCGACTGATTATCATCTAGGCTCTTTCGCTGCCCTCTGGCAATCAATCATAGGAAATGTGGTCAGGGGATCGGTGTTTGCTTTGCTGCAGTCGTTGGGGATGGGCGCGATGCTGAGTTGGATATGGCCCATAGGGCTCGTGTTAGCGGCGATCTCAGCGTTCGTAGGGTGGTAGAGCGTTGCCTGCATCGAAGTAGAGGGCGTAGCAATCTGGAATGTCATGAAATCTTCGTGGTACTCGCAAGCTCGCGTGGTTTGGACATGATTGCGACGAATTCCAAACGGTCAAGTAGCAGTCGTGTCTGGTCTGGTTGTAATAGGAAGACACAGCTCGCTGTTGACTTGAAGGGATTTATCGCTCTATGTAAAGTACAGACAGAAGAACGCCTCGCTTCAACGCCCCATTCATGTCTTTAACCTGCGACATCTGGCACGATGCCCTCCTTCCTTCCAATCACTACGGTGGAAGTGTATTTAGCTATTGCTCGCTATGTGCCAAAGACAGACACACCTTCTCTGGCATGTAGATGAGCAGTAGCGATTCTCTTGACAGCCCTTACAAACCATAAGAGGCTTCGAAGCAGGCATCAAAGAGTACGGGCAGGCGCGCCATGAGCACGTGCGTACCGCTAGTCGATCTCGCTCTTTGCGCTCATCAAAGCCAAGGACCGTCCCGAATCGTATCCAAGCGTCCAGTAATTTAGCAATGGCGGGCAAATTGACTTCGCCGCCAGGAAACCTGCCTCGCGTGGTTCTGATGAAGCCGTACCACATGGAAGCTCCTTCCATCCGGTCGTCGACAAGGCCCTCGATGATAGATTTAGGAAAGCCGCCTTGTCCACTTGTGCTACCATGGAGACCGTCTATCCAGATAGACAGCCCTTCAAGGAGAGTATCTTCAAAGGATTGCAAGTCTATGATCGAGTTTCATCTTCAGTACCCGCACGAGAACGTAAGTCGAAGTCATGAAAGGCAAACTTACAAGGGAGAAAGTCAACCATCTGAGAGTCGTCTTGACGAGTGTATATCTCCATGCCGAGATCTAAGACCACGGTCACGCTCTCTAGCATCATACGCCAAGTTGACTCGGAAGTGATTAACGAGGGAGAGATGCTGCCGCTTCTGCAAGCCGAGCCGATGATCCTGAAGAATGGTCAAGTCCGTTCTCGCGAAGAGTCGCAATAAGTGACGTACTTCATATGTGTCCAAGCACAGCGATACGCTTCCAAGGCTGGCTTTCCGGCCACTGGGTCGCTAGCATTCATCAACGCGGGCATATTGGGTCTGAGGACTGCCGTGGAGATTGCCTGTAGCATTGGCAATTGAAGGTAGACCTCTTTAAACGATGAGTCTCCGGGGTTGAAATACAGTTCACCGCAAGCGACGAGGCAGTCACGTAGTCGAGGAAACCCGCCCATGAACCTCGAGAACTTCAGAGCATTGAGAATGGAACGAAGAAGGGGTCCGGCGCCGATCTCTTGCAGGATCTCGGTGAGAGCGTCTTCATCTATGGACGGCGAGGTCGAGCCATCGCGGTTTGTGATCGCCTTGCGTCGGCGGTTGTGGAACGTAGTCAGTAAAAGAGACATCGTCTTTTCACAACTTCCTGTATATAGCCTCCGAAAGTGCTCGTCTTCAGCGCCAATTATGTTCGTATGACTGTGCACCCAGAATAGGACCGCGGTTTTCACCATCACTGGGGGCACCACGACGGTAGCATTGGAATCGGACAGTCTTCGAGACCAAATTAGTTTTCGTAACGCGTTGTCCGTACAATGCGGCGAGCCCACCTTGATCTGATTGCCGTTACAGTGAAAAAGATCCCCTGAAGTTCGGCGAAGATAACGCCCATGTTCCTGTCGTGCAGATTGTCGATTTGCGACCTCTTGTCCCAGAAGTTCGAGCAAGCCAATTCTAACTTGTCAAAGAAACATGAAGCCGACTCCGTAGACATCAGGGTGCGGGATTCAAAGATCTCGTGCAGCCAGGCGCGCAGGAGGATCAGAGTGCATCTGGAGATCGAGAGTGAAAAGACCTGTGTAAAAACATGATTGTAAGCAGAAAAACCAACAACGATCGACATACTGAGGGAATGAGCCTTACAGAGTAATGTCGCAGAAAGTCCTGGTCGGCCATCATGTCGGCGAATACAAGCAGTATCTCGCTCTCGAAACATGCTCGGCGCAGTTCTGCGTCCATAGCCTGGGCGATGATATCCGTAGTGTTGGATCCATTCGCGGACGCTATTATGTACACAAGAAGGTCCCTCGCGTATGAGAATACCTTGTCCGTTCCGGAGATCAAGCCGGGTGCACGAGATCGATACAGAGAGCTGAGATGTTCGAGAGCGGCCGTCGGTCCCTCGCGTAGGCTTTGCACGTATTCACTCTCTGGTAACGCAGACATTGTAATGCTGAATCAAGGGTGACTTTGAGAGATGCCTGTGAGTCTGACACCGCGCTTCTTTCTGGGACCTCGTGCAATCGGAGGTGGTGATGGTTAGTTACAGCCTACAAACGCCGCGAAGGCTTGTCTGAAACCCGCGTCGTCGGCATTTGCCGTGATGGGAAGTCTCAAGTTCCCAACACCGTTTATTGTGGTTAAAGCTGTGGAGGCTGCTTCACCACTCCTACGCTCAGTCAGTGCAGAGTGAATTCATTGTGTACAGTCAGTAAAAGTACGTGATCATATTTCCCTGCCAATGCTCGTCACGCCTTTAGCCTACGGCATCTCACACGATGTCCTCCTTGTTTCCAATCGCTACGGCCCAATTACTTTAGTTGCGATTCACCTTCGCTTGACGAAGATAAACAGACCTTCGTTGGCATGCGGAAGAGCAGTAACGCTTCTCACGGCAGCCCTTGCACACCATGAGGGGCTTGGAAGATGGTGTGGTATGGAAGGTGCAAAGTATCCAGGCGCATATGTGCGTCGCTCGGACCCGCTCAGAACCTTCATCGAAGCCGAGGACCTTCCCAAACTGTCGCCATACACGCACGATATAGGAGATGGGAGATGAAGTGATAATCCCGCTATCAAATCTAGCGTGAGCGGTCTCGATGAAGCCGTACCAGACGGCGGAAGCCCCGTCGACGTTGGCGAGACCCGTGACAATGGAATCGGGGAAGCCTCCCTCGCCGTTTCTGCTTGCGCGAAGTCCATCTAACCAGACCGAAGCAAATGTTTCGAGCAATGTCGCTTGGAATTGTACGAGAACTAATACCATGAAGTTCAGTGCTTGTTACCCAACAGGGGCTGACATGGCTCATTAATTGGACTTACAAGGGGTTATTTGCTCCAAGTTGGGGTTGGCCGGGTCATTGTGCCACTCAACGTCAAGTTCCAGGACCATCGTTACGCTCTTGACCATTATGTTCCAGATGGACACGGGGTTGATCAACGAGGGGGACATGCTGCCACTCTTACAAGCTGTGCCGACGAATCTAGACAATGGGCTAGGTCAGCGCACTCTGGTGCAACTCAAGTGAGTTTCATACGATAGGTGATTCCAAGCACTGCGATATGCTTCCAAGACCGGCTGAACCTGGGCAGGGTCACGATCAGGTGGTAAGTGCATGATTGGTGCATCGAAGACGGCCGCAATGTCCTCTATCATCGGCATCTGAAGATAGATTCCCCGGAAAGACGCGTGTTCCAGGTAGAGAATCCGGCACACGAGAAGACAGTCGCGTACTCGCGGCGGAACACGTGTCATATGCTTCGAGTATCTCAGGGTGGCCCTCATGGTGCGAAGTATGGAGTCAGCGCCGATATCTTGCAAGATCTCAGTGAGAGCACGGCGTTGTCCTGTTTGCGATGCCGTAGTGTCGATGTACTCCTCCTCACCTTCACCTTTGCTCTCTTCAATCAGGTAAAGGAAAAGATCAATCGAGTCTTCGTAGCCTCCAGTACTGAGCCGATGATAGTGCTCCGTCTCGTCGCCAACGATGTGTGTATAGTTGTATACCCAGAAGTATACTGTAATCTTCACCATAGCGGGCGATATGGGGGCGTTCCCTAGACCGGGATATCTGGGCGTAATCAGTTCCCGCACGTTGAGGAGACGGGAAGTTTTTGACCTCGGTTGTAATGCATATATTGTGTGAAAAACACCCTGGAGTTCCACGAGTGCCATTATCATGTGTAGGTCGGGCACATTGGCGCGGTGTCTCTCGTCCCACATAACCGAACACGCTCGCTCGGTCACTTCGAAGAACGCCATAGCAGATAGAGGCGTCATCAGGGCGCGAGAGACGCTCCGATGCATCATGTCAATGAACCAGACGTGAAGCAGGATCAGAGTGCATCTGGCGATGGAGAACGTGAACATCTACGCGAAGAAACCTGGGTTAAGCGGATCCGGTGTTGCTTTATGGAAACATATCTTACAGAGTAATGCCTTAGAAAGTCCGGATCGGCCATCATATCAGCGAATAAGAACAATATCTTAGCGTCGAAACACGCTCTGCATAATTCTGGTTTGATGGTCAATGCGATCATATTTGGGTTACAATACATATCCGAGGGCATTGCAAAGTGCACGAGTAGATCCTGCGCGCATCGGGATAGTTCATCGTTCTCGGCGATTGGTTCGGGAGCACGAGTTTGATATAAAGCGCGAAGATGCTCGAGAGCGGATGTAGGTCCCTCGCGTAGGTTTTGCATGAAGGGCGAATCACGCGGACGTATCTCTGTCATCGGCAGATAGAGCTGGGGGCCGATGCTAGATTGAGGATGATGATGGTCAGTCGCAAGAAGCGTTTATTGGATAGAAGGTACGAAGGCGCGTGGCCGGAAGTTGCCGTTTTAAACGTACATGTCTCATCCTCCACTGGCAAAACGGTTTGGACTCCGCAGGTAGGTTAAAGTGAAGACGTCGTGCAAATACATCTCTGGCACTCATACGAGGTTTAAATGAGGAGTTCCCTACAGCCTCGCAAGCGGCATCGCGCCAGAGTTCCGTACAACATTGCTAAATATCTCGACGGCCTCCTCGAATCCTGCGCGCCAACATGGCTCGGCGTCTGATGAGCTATGCTCTTGCACGGACTTGTTGCACGCCTCGGAGAGTAGGGAAATCGCCTGACAGATGCGTCAGCATGATTCACTAAAAGTACGCGACAACAACGAGTGGTGGCGCACCTTGGCTAACCTCTCATCTTCACCGTTATACATCTCAATTACGACTCCTCAATCCAGTTGCGCCTATGCAGGTCTACCATCACCGCCTGCTCCAGCGCCGTCTTGCGATAGATAGCATGAGACGACTAGTAGTGTCCTGTTACGCCGTGAATTGAAGCATGGATAGACAGCTTCTGACCGAGTGCAGGTTGTTTAGGCGGAGGCGCCAAGGAGAACTTTGTCTTCCACACTACGACCACTGACGTGAATTCAGTGAGCTCGGGTAACTGTGCATCAAGTTAATACAGAGGCATATAACAACGTGTCAAGAGCAACGCGGCTGTTGAGCGATACTATCCACTAGAGCACCGCGCGCGGCCACCTTGGAGATCATCTTGACATTGTTACTGTCGGTATTCACTCTGGTGCGTAAACTAAATATGCAATCGCTCCCCGATATCCTGAGCCTCGATGTTGAGGCTATGGTCGGGTTCTGAGTGGAAGGCGGGATGGGTCAGGTCCGCAGACGCGCTCTGGAGACTGGTGTGCGAACGCTTTCGGCATCCGCCGCGTTCACATGCGGACTCACAGAACGACTTGATTCCTGCTTTGACGCGAACACCCCGGGCCAACGCGTTAACAAACACCTAAACACCTTGCTATGACATGCTCGACTGTCATACACCTCACATCTTTAAGGATCTTCCGAACTTGATCTTACCAATGACCTGGTCTTGGTCTACTTGCGGCTCTGAAAGATCCGCACTCCACCATGACTCCTCTGAAGTTTCGCGGTTTGCTGAATGTTGCTCATTCCATTTAACACGCTCCCGTTACAGCGACTGACCCATGCTTCATGCTGGGGACCCCTCATGTTGCGTAAACTCACCTATCCCTTTCCCCTGTTGCCTATCTTTGGCGCACGGCCTATGATAATCCGCACGTGCTTTGACCAGTACATGCACCTGCCACTACCTCGGTGAGAGAGCGTGAGCGAGAACCGCGCTTGTGATAAGTAGCACGGTTTAGAACGATAGACCATATCTGCGAGGTGGCGACAGTAACGATCGACGACGACCGCAAGCACTTTGCTCTCCACGTCTGCGCTCTATGTCCAATGGTTGCCATTATTTGACCCGGGAATGTTCTGAGTTATGCAATGCTACTTGACACTGATATTGACTTTCAATTGACAGAGCCGAGGGATGGTTCTGACGATGATATTTAAAACCCTCGAAGGGAGGGGTTTCTCTCAACATCAACCTCGACCTCACTCGCATTACCTCCATAGCAATCAACACGTTCTCATACCAATGTCCTTCAACAAAGACGGGATTTGTACGCTCCTCTAAGCTCCATGCAATGCACGGATGCTCACCCCCGCACACAGACTATATTAAGCATGCCAGTCTTTCTGTGCGCCTCGCTCTTACCGGAGGTACGCTTACACATCTCGGCACTTGGCGAGCATGCTAATCGAGACCATCGGCTACAGGCTCTAGCACCGAAGGTATGTATCTCTTCTGCTTCTCGGCAATCACACTGACAACAGACCTTTTGAAAGGGACGGGTGTCATCGGTTGGAGTGTCAACGATGACTATCTCGACCACATGTGGGTGATCAAGTCCGTGTCGCGGGAGAGCGACACCTACACCATCCGTAACATGGTTGGGGGTACCTACATGAGCCTGAGTAAAGAACCTTCTTCGCCGTGTCATCTGATATACCATTGACTAACTAGGATTTTGTTGAGCAGGTTCGGCGACCAACGGGACGGCGATCGTTGGATCGCAGCAGGCAGGGGATAACCAGAAATGGATCATCAAGAAAGGAACGTCCGCAGGAGCCGATTACTGGAAGTGAGCCACACTTATTCACTGAGAATGCCCTTCCACCAGACGATCTGACATGACCTACTCAAGGATACAAAACAAGGGGAACAGGTGTAAGTACGATATGCACCTACTCGCGAACCACTGTTGATCTGTACGCGATATCAGCCTTTATCGATCTTGCCGGCGGGTACGCGTTCAAGTTACTGTCGGGGTGCCCGCTCTGACAATGCATCCGTAAACTAGCGCTGGCGCCAACGGCACGAAGGTCCTAGGGTGGCAGAGCACCTGGGATGACTCGAATACAAATCAGCGCTGGAACTTTAGCTCCCAGAGCCTCACCAGCGCGGAGGTTCGTACAGCCCTTGATGCTAACCCTTATCTCCGAAGTGACTTCAAGAGCTTTGTCTCCGACGGCATGTGCGCGCTACATCCCCTTTCCCCTTTCCAAAATACCCCAACAGACGGTCATTATTTAGGTACCTGATCCTGAGTCAGGCGCGTTACCAAGAGATCTGGCGTAACTCCGGGCTGCAGAGCCGCCGCTGGCGCGAGGAGGTCTTCGACTGCGATGATTTCTCCTTCGGTGTGTCTGCATCAGATCAATGTAGGGGTACCGTATCCGATAACACTCTTCCTCAGTGTACAAGGGTGAGGTCGGCAAATGGGGCGACAGCCAGTTCAAGGCGACCGTGCGTATCGGGATTCCTTTTGTGCGACAAGGCACGATAGCTCACAGTCTTGCCATGCGGGATAGGGCTTCGGCATCCTTTGCGGTATTATGTTTGGTTCCTCGAAGCAGGGCGCGCACGCGTACAACTGGATGGTTAAATCGGGAAACCACGCGAATATCGAATTCTTTGAGTACGCAGCTCTTTTCCCCCTTGGTGGAGTGCTTACTGACATGTCCTCTGTGCAGACCTCAGGACAACACCTTCAAAGTGAGAAATCACGTTACTGGAAGGGTCCGCTGCTCACCGCTTATTTACAGGACGACCCGGGCTACAGCGCCTACTTTGGCGTCTACTGAATGAGTTCGCAGATGAAGCATATCTTGCGATCACAGAGTCTGTTGGCTTGTGCGACTGTGAAGTCATTGTTGTTGCCTCCCTCCAAATCATTGCCAATTAGAAGTGCTGTACGATCCAGCCGTTCTCGTGACTCAATCCTCGCCCCCTCGACTGACACTGGTATCGATGTACATATGTTGCGTTTCAATGATTCTGTGTCTTTGATACCAAAATTGTCTCGCGGCACACATCATAGCATACACTATCCTCAATGGACCGATAACACTACAGGTAAAAAGCAGCTCACAACGCAGCATATTCACGTCTTCAACCTGCGGCATTTGACACGATGCCCTCCTTGCTTCCAATCACTGCAGCGTGAGTCACATCAGCCAAGATCCGTCAACAGTGAAGCAAAGACGACCGTACCTGCGCTGGCATGCAGTCGAGCAGTACCGATTCTCTTTGCATCCCTTACAGACCATGAGAGGCTTAGAGGCAGGCACCGTAAAGTGCACGCAATCGCGCCACGAGCATGTACGTGCCAGTGGCCTCCGATCCCTCTCGATACTCTCCTCGAATCCGAGGGCCTTTCCGAACATTATCCAACCGTCCAGTACCTCAGCAACAGCTGGAATATCGATGCCTCCGGGGAACCTGCCGCGCATAGTCTCAATGACACCATACCACATCGAGGCTTCTCTGATCTCATTGCCGACAAGACTTTCGACGACGGATTTGGGAAAGCCACCCCGGCCAAGCTTACAGTCTTGAATCCCGCCCGTCCAGATCGACAGAGAGTGGAGGAGAATGTTGTGGAAATACTGCAGGTCTATCGTCGGGTTCCAGCTTCAGTTCACTGTGAACACGAGAGTCTGATACCAGTAAGGACGTACACGAGACACATTCTGCCATTTCGGGGTCATCCCTACGAGGGTATGTCTCCATGCTGAGCTCCAATGCTTCAGTGACACCTTCCAGCATTATTCTCCAGACGGATGTAGGATCAATCAATGATGGGGAGATACTGCTGATCCTACAAGCCAATCCGATGATTCTGTAGACCGCGATGAGTACCAAGTACTGAGCACCCTTTCGGAGTGATCCAAGTGATAGACGTACGACATGTGAGTCCAAGCACTGCAATACGCTTCCAATGTTTGTTGCTCTTCGACTGGATCGCGAGCATCCACCGGGACACGCTTATCTGACCTGGAAACCAAAGAGGAACTTTCAAGCGCCTGCAGCATCGGCATTTGAAGATAGACCTCTTTGAAAGACGCGTCCCCAGTTTGAAGGTAGAGACATTGGCAAGCAACGAGACAGTCACGTAGCCTTTGTAACCCGTAGCGCATGAACTGCGAGTATTTTATCGTGTTCAGCATAGCGCGGAGAAGGCGACCGGGGCCGATGTCTTGTAAGATCTCAGCGAGTGTGTCTTTGTGTTCGGGTGGGATAGTAGATTCGAAGTCATCGCGGGGTGCGCCGGCCCAGCATTGGCTCCCTTGGAAAAAGGTATCCAGAAGAAGAAACATCGTGCGTTCGCGGGTCGCCAAATAGAGCCTGCTAAAATGCGCCTCTTCGTCTTCGGCGACGTTTGTATGGCCGTGTACCCAGAAGAGCACCGTCGTCTTCAACATTCCGGGGGATACGAAGACCTTATCGAGTTCGAGCGTCCTACACAGATAAAAGTCAGTACTAAGTACAGATAAATCCTTGAGCATAGACTAGTACCTGGCTCTGATTATAAGGATCGAATAGAGAGCACCCTGTAGCTCGGAAAGCGCGTAGCCCATGTCCCTTTCGTAAGTACTGAGGATGCGAGACCTATCCTCCCAGAACAAATTCAAGCATGCCAGTTCTATCTTGTCGAAGAACGCTCGAGCCGACTGAGGTGACATGAGTGCGGTACCAGAGGCAGGCTGCTCATCGATCTCAAGAATCCAAGCGCGAACAAGGAACAAAGTGCATCTGGCAATGCAGAGCGAGAAGATCTGCATAGAGGTATGAGTAAACGCATTTTCAGCATGCGTGGAAGTATCACCTACAGAGAAGTGGATCAGGAAATCTGGGTCGGCCATCATGTCAGCGAATAAAAGTAATATCTCGCTCTCGAAGCACGCCCTACGCAGTTCTGGACGCATGTCCTTCGCGACGATGTCAGGATTGATTCCTTTGTAGGGCATGACAAATGAACGAGCAGATCGCGCGCGCATGTGCACAGTTCCTCGTTATCTTGTTGGCTTACGGGGCCAGGTGCACGCGTTTGGTAAAGAGTGCGGATGTGCTCGAGGGCAGCTGTGGGACCTTCGCGTAGATTTTGTACGAACGGCAGGTCATCCTCATACACATGGTGCATCGGAGCAGTACAGCCAAGGGCCGAAGGGGTGGTCATGGTTAGTTGCAACCTGTGTTTGCTGGATATGGAAACGAAGGCGAACGTCCGGCAGTTGCCGCGGTGAACGCATATGTCACTGGGTCATCTTGATTTGGACTGGCTAGTGCAGTGCTCGAATTAGGCCTGAGAGAAAGCAAACGACGAGTAACCGGCAATTGTATGTATGTGAGGGCCGTTGCTGACTAGTACGAGGCTTAACGCTGGAGGAACAGACGCGGGCCACAGGCTCTGTCGGCAACTGCCAGTGCCGGCGACGCGACTTGGTTTATACGCGCGACGCGTTTACACGTCAAGCGCCGAGAACCGCGTTGCACCAGACAGCGTGAAGAAGGTTCAAGAGAAGCGGACATACAAGTACATCTTTGGCATACATACAAGATCTAGGCCAAAGGTCCTCTATAATTCTGCAAGCAACATCGTGCCGAGGTTCTGTACGACCTGATCACCCATAGCCTTCTCGACAGCCTCTTCGAGATGCCGCTTGGGATCCTGCTTGCCGACGTGCCTCGTCTTAAGCTGTTCGGCGTCCAATGAGCTCTCCTCTTGTACGGACTTGTTGTACGCTTCTGACAGCGTAAGCATGGCCTGAAAAACACGCGTTAGTTAGAATGGCTACAAGCCTGCAAATGAGGAAGTTGTGGCGGACCTTGACCGATTTCTCGTTGTCGCCCTTGTGCACCTCAAAGTCCCTCAACTTCAACCCCTCCGTCCAGTTACGCTTATGCAAGTTCATAAGCATCGCCTGTTCCAGCTCCGTCTTGCGATAGTTGACGGCGAGCGAGTAGTAGTGCCTGTTCAGGCCATGAATCAAAGCCTGAATAGACGGCTTTTGGATATGTCCGATGTTGCTGGTCGTTTGGCGGGGTTCGGTACCAGCGACGACAGAGTGCGGGTTGATGAGGCGGAAGGCGTCAATGACGACTTTGCCTTTTACGGATTGGATTGGGTCGACGACTACGGCGACGGATCGAGAGTTGAGCGACTCGAAGGACTGAATGACAAAGTTGTATTGGAATTCAAATGAAAGTTAGATCAAGATGAACGCGCACCTGCTGCGTGTTGATATCAACGCTACTCAACCAGCATCCGAAACCAGGATGGGAGTGATACCACCCGACGACCATCTCCGGCCTTCCAGTCTGCTTTAGCATCTCCACCATCTTAGTCTGGAATACGTAGTCCACGGATTCCACGGAGACCGTCGTTCCAGACTGGGGCATGGCGAATACGTCGATCACCTGTACCGTGTACTCGTCCACGAATTCGCCGAGCATGAGGCCCATGACTTCCATGGGTACACCGGCGCGTCCGTGTTTGAGCATCTGTTCGGAGAATATACGGTGAGTTGCGGCACGCATTTGCACAGATGTGAGTGTGCACCTTGAGGAGTGCGAGGGAGGAGATGTGGATGACCTCTCCGCTGCGTATGGGATTCAGCTACGAAGCATACGACGCCAATATATTAAACGCACGTATCGGGTACGACGACCTCTGCGGCCGTGGGTTGTGCACCTCCAGGGAAATCCATTATAGTAGTAGTTGGTGGTCGAGACTGAACGCGACGCGTCTCGCTTACGCGTCGAGAAACGAAACGCGCGCGAGCGTGAGAAGATCACGGCGTCTATCAGGTGTTGCCTCGTGGCGTCGGGTCGTTTAGTCAAGCTGGGCCCTCTGTCCTTCAATTCCCGCCACCATCACCTTCCGTACTTTCTACATGGTACCATCTCCCCAATGAGCAGCTCCGAACTATCCGGCGCGCTCGATCCATCGGCAATCAGCCACAATCCGTACTACGTCCAGTACCAGCCACAGCAACCGCAGAATGGTTACTTCTACCATACCCAGCCGCTTCAGGCCCAGCAGGAACCCCCACCGCCGCCGCCGAATCATCAGCCTGCGCAGGACCAGGATGTGTATCAGCAGCAGCAGGTGTACGGACAGACTCTATACCCCGTCGAGCAACCGTATCCGCAACCCATAGCCTATCAGCAGTGCGTTGGCCATCATCGCCCTCGTTCACACGCTCGTCCTCTCTGACAATTGACTAGGAACTCTCTCGGCCAGGCGGACCTCGCACCCTTGCAGGCCAGCGTTTCCTCGCTGGAGTCCGCGCTCGAAGCGGAGAGGACTGCGAGGAGTAAACTTGAGCGACGGTTGGCGGACTGCGCCAACGAGCTGCGGGGGCTCCAAGCTACGTTCCAGTCGGCGCTTGATGCCCAGCAAAGCGCTGCCAACGCACAACTGCAGCGTGCATTGCAGCATCGGGTGGACAGCGACAATGTATGGCGGGGGGAGATGGAGAAGCGGATTGGAGCGATGGACGAGCAGAGTAAGCGCGCGGAGGAGCGCTGTGCACGGTTGGAGGAACACGCGACAGGGCTACAGGAGAAGAACGACAGGCTGGAGGCTAGGAACGTCGTGCTCGAGGACCGGTGCTCTCGGGCCGAGGGTCGTCTGTCCACCGTCGAGGCGAGGGCGCAGAGCGCGGAGGAGACGGCCCGGCGTGTGGAAGTGCTCGCTGGCGAGGCACAGACCGAGGCGCGCGAGGCCAACGACCGCATCGACGCGCTGTACAAGGACCTGAACGCGGTCAGAATGGCCCGTATGGCCCCGCCCGCGCCTGGTCTCCCGTCCCCGCGCTCGTTGCCATCAACATCCCCCATGTTCGCAAATGCGATGCCCACACCTGCCGCATCGACGCCGGCACGGCCAACATCTCCTGCCGTATACCGTCCGCCCACGCAGCCATCCATGGCTCCGCAACCGATGGCAAGTTCCTCAGCTGTCACTCTCGACAAGGTTTCGGCATATGACGCTCCGGCGTCCCCGAGCTTGTTCCCACCCGCATCCTACAACGCCTACTCGCCTACAGACTCCGCCTTTCCCTCCCGCATCAGCAGTCCACAGCCCCCACCATCTCAACCACCGCCTCCATCCACTCGGGGCCAGAAACGTATGTCTGACGATGATCCCAAGGATACCCGTCCGAACAAGAAACGGGATCATCATGATAAACGACCGCATACGGCTCAAACGGCTATGCGCAAACATATGTGGCTCGTCATGAATATCCCTGAAGATTCGCAACTGCCGGAACCCCATACCGAGGGCGCACCGCTGCCAACAACCGATCCCGTCCGTTTCAACTGGCTAAAGACCGTCAAACAATCGAAACACAACCAATCGATGAAAACCCGCGTTCTGACCGACATCCGTTCCCGCGCGTCCGATCTGTACCCGGAAGTGCCCCGATCCGAGATCGAGCATAGCGCGTTGGCTTCCATATTCGATAACACGTATACGACCATGAGAAGTAAATGGAAAACGCAGAACGACGCGGCTGAGAAGGAGAAGGTTAGATTACGAGAAGTCGGCAAGTCACAGCGTGCACGTAGGGTGGGGAGGAAGAAGAATAAGCTGACTGGAAGGCAGGACGCTCGAAAGCGCAAGGCCGGGTTTGACGATCGGAGGTTCGATGGTGCTATGCAGGTCGATTGTATGTCTTCTGAAGAGTCGGACGCGGAAGATTCGGCGGCGCTTGCGGGACGGGTGGGCGTGGGCGCTGGTGCGGGGACGGGTGGAGACGACGTTAAGCCGCTTGTCTTACACGGCCGCGCGTGGAGATCAGGTAGATTGTTGAGGTACTACGGCGCGCTGGACGCGGAGGATCATCGTTGGGTAGACATGCGTCCCCGACGCGGTGTCGGTCGTCGAATACGTAAAGAAGGCGAGCCCCGCGAACGAGCTTTACCTCCTCCAGGCGTATCTCGTTGGATGGTCAGTCGACGCTGGATGGCACGTATGCAGCGCGAAGATCCGCTCGCGCTCGAAGCGCTCGAGTTTGCCGATGATGAAGGGGATAATGAAGATTGGAGTCGGTTCGAGATGTTGGGGTATGAGAGTGAGGATGAGGAGGCGGGATTTTTGGATGAACGTGGGGCGCAGGTCGCTAGGAATGCGCCGAGTTACTCGCTCATGGGCGCGTTGACTGGGCCGGAAGCTCAGTCTTGATCTTTTTTTTTGCGGTTGTGATATAGTTTTCGTTGTAATGCTTGGACTTTGCGTCGGTCGGTGTGGTGCTGTTTTGTTGTAGAGCTGTTGATCTGACTGCGTTGCCGATATGTCTCGACTCGTCACTCCCCATTTTGTTTGCGTGTTTGCTTTGCATTTTACCACCCTGTACTTGTTTTCGTCGCTTGGCTCAGCCCTTATTGCTGTGGTTTACTTGCATATCCATCTACCGTGCGTCTCGATGAAATATAATCGGCGCTCTTGCATTCCATATCCAAATCCTTCAGCGTCGAATGTTGAACGTTGAACGACCGCGCGCTTTGAAGGTCGTTGGTTCATCGCAGTCGCTTCTTGACCGCAACCGCCATGACTTCCAGCCATATAGACTTAGCTTCGAATTTCATCTCCTGCGAGCCCTTTCGATTTCCGGCCTTCTTCAGCCCGTCGTAAAGCAGAACACCGCTCATGTCCATACTTAGGCTGCAAACACCTTGCGCGACGGCTTCTTCGCTTTGTCTTCGCTAGTCTACTTATGGTCTTACCACCACTCAAGATCACGCGCTCTCTCCCAAGATCTATCTGGTGACATGCTGACTATGGGCGTCTTTCCCGTGCGACACGACACGCGCTGTAGGACCTCCCGAGGGTATAAAACCCTATGGCCTACTTATCCCCCACTCAGCGCATCATAGACAAGGACTACCACCGTCAGCCCCACTGTGTGTCTTCAAGATCGTACAGACCAAATCAACTTGAAGGCTTTGGTGGGTACCTTTACATATGCTATACAACGATCATCTCCCATCGTCGACTCGGATGATGTCCGATGAACGTCGATCTGCACCCATACGACGCTCTCTCACTTTCAAGGTGCTGACGAGCCTCTGCAGATCTCATACTCCCTCACGGTCGGAACTGGCCCTTTTCACACCCTTGCTCAGTTCGACGAAGACTGCCCTTTGATTCCTTGTGCCTCTGCAGGTACGCCTTACTTAACATCCCCTCGTTCGTTCTTAACATCATCACGCTAGGGTCCTTCCTCTACTTCTACTGTTCGCTCAGACTCTACAGACCCAGCTCTCTACCGGTTGAGTGTAAATGTATTTATGTCTGCAGACTCGCGATACTGACGGATATCAGACATGTCATCCTCCGTGATGGGGTCATTGAATGACACAGTGTCTGGCGAAATTCCCCGTTCCATGGATTGTCCTTTGGTAGAGGTCCAGGTCTTCTGTACCGCTACCTACCATGGGAACGAGCCAGCACACTGGATGTCCTCGTTCCGCTTTGCGGAGATTTATATCGACCCGAAGACAAGCAAGGAACATGGCGGCATCTCCTTCAACATGCACCAACCTGCCGAGCACGAGTTGAAGGACCGCGAGATCATCCCCTTGCAACCTTTTGACTTGGAAAAAAAGCGCCGGCCGGGTAGAAACTATATCGGCACGCTCAGCGTTTCGTCGCGCCCTCCAGGCGACGGTCTTATTTCCGCACGCGGGCGAGAACTCATACCGCCTATCTCCTTTCCCGTATTGCCTGAGGCAGGACTCACGGGGCGCAAGTTGATCGCGGAGATAAAAAAGGAAGGCAAGCATCAGTACCGATTTGCTAATCAGCCTGAGAGCGGTTGCCTTTGCTGGCAGATCGAACTGCTGAAATTGCTCGTCGACCACAAATGGATTCAGTCGGACGCCTGTGACAAATTGGGACGTGATATCGAGAGCGCTCGCGAGACGAGGAACGTTAAGATCGCAGTCATGTATCCACCCGTTGTTGGCGTGTTCTACAGACTCCAAGCGCAAGGAATCGCAGCGTGAATAGTTCCTTATCATGCGTGCCAGTGACCCTCACTAATTTTATCGGCACCAGAGAATCAGGAATGGGGGAAGACTGGGCAGCGCAGCATGCCGAAGATGTGGATTAGAGTTGGACTACCGTAGGACTCGGAGAGCAGATGGCCGGAGCGTACGAACAGCGGACTCGGCGAGGGAGAGAAGACGGTGGTGGACCTCGGAACATGTTTTTGTCAACTGAATGTCGCAAATTTTTGCTCTTACAAGCCTCTTACAAATTGTCCTCACTCGTCACACTGACTGCATTCGTGTCTACGCCTGTGGTCCTATGCTGCATAACGTCTTTCATCCGGATCTCGATAATCCGCCAAAGTTCTGGTCACACAAGGACGACTTATCCATGTTCAACGAGGACTCTTTACACTCTGTGAGGCAAAGGAAGGACTATGAGGATCACGTACATGTAACCTAAGTAGTATACTTGAGGCCGCTAAAAGCGGTGAATGGAGGCAAGTACATGATACCAGAATTTCTCCAAGCCACCAGTGGTCGGCCCGGCGATAAACGTGCGATAATGGGTCCATGAAGTTGGAACAATGTCTTCCAGCGCATACACGTTGCTGTGCCGCATGGCAAGCGACTCGATGCATGGCGGGTAATATCCGGCCCAAGCCCAATCGATGAGCCACACGGTGTCCCTGCGGTCTAGGATTATATTGCTCACGTTTAAATCTCCATGCACAAATACGGGAGACCAATCGAAATTGGAGTTCGGGGGAGGCTCAAGTTCATCCTCGTCGAGGTGTATGCGAGAGTCCCATCCCGTGAAGGCGACATACGTGCAGAAGCGGCGTAAAGCATCGGCATCATCATAAGGACCAAATTCGCGCTTCGAAGAAACGTTGTCTTGGAAGAAAAGTCCACTGACGCGCCCATGGACGTTTCCAGGATATGAGCGCCTGAGCGCACGCAGTTGTTTGACGTATAGACGCAGAGTACATGCAACTCTGAGTTGTTTGAACCATGACAGCTTGTTCCAGCAGCTGAGAAGTGTCTCTCCGTCGATACGATCCATGACGAGCCATTTGAGGTTGGGAAGATGAGTGCGAGGCACAGGGATTGTTGTATGTTGACGCACGAAGTCCATAGACTCTCGTTCTGAGATCGTTGGATATTTCGCGATTAGCGAGGGCGAGATGCGATGCGTCGGAAAATACGATACGTTGCGTATATCTTCTGGTAAAGAAGCTTTGATCTCGTCCTCCCAGCTTTTGCTTAGGGTGCTGTTAGCAAGTTCCAATAAGTGATCGTCGCTTTTGATCGTCGAGAGCTCGTCGAGAACCTTCGTTCATGTTCAGCAGGATCGGAATCACGAAGGCATATGTACGCACATCTGGCACTGAGTGAGTGCAAGGAAGCGACAAACAGCGAGCAAAGACATCCAAAATTTCGTCCTGTACGTGCGTCCACGTCGTCGTCCAACTTGAGTGCTTAGCCAGCGGGTAGGCTATATCGGCTTATAATGATGTCAGTATCTCCTCTGTACAATGTGAAGCGTAAAATGTACCTAGGACTCCCAAGAGATGTGTCAATCCTCCAGAGTTGAGGTCCGCGTCGACAGGTAGACAATCCAAGTTGTAACGCGCACTCAAACGCGCGCGTCGCACAAGGTACCAGAGATACGATTCAGAGTCATCTTCAATGGAAGCTGGAGCATCACTGAACATGATGTACGCCATTCGCGAATTAGATTGTTGTACGAGCTGAAGGTCCGCCGACAGTTCAGAATCCTCCACTTCATGAGAGGCGTCAATGACAGCGAGCGCAAAATCCACGATCTCCTTGCTATCACCGTCGTATCGACGGAGCTCGAATACGAAGCGTGTATGGTCTTTCTTCCGTAGGTGAACTTGTTCATGCTGCACGGTGATCAGGATCCGCGACCGTAGACACCAACGTCTGCGACTCACCGTGACAGGTACCAAAGCATCGGCATGAGGGCCATACATCATTACTGTCACGCGTTTCTCCGACATTGAGTTGGGGTCCTTCCGAAAGATATGTTGCTATTGCTCGAGATTGTGGTGGTTAAGAGGCAACGTGCACGCAACACCCTGCAACACCCGTGGTTCTACGCCGCGCGTAGCGCCTGTGCTTCAAGCTTGAAGAACCACTGTTGCCTACAGGCTACCACCACCATCATGGACATCTACGACTCATAGATCTCAAATATACTTGGATAATACAAGCTCATTCAATTTCGCTCGATTTATCGTAGACACTTCGGTTCGCCGCGGGTCGCTTCTTAACCGCCACCGCCACCGCCACCGCTTTTTCACCCCCTCTGCCAAGACCTTTCGCCCTCCGGCTGTCTACGCTCCGCGGAAACTCTCGCGCAAGATCACAGCACTCATGTTCATACTATATTGGGCGGCAAACCCCTCCTGCGACGGCTTCTTCCGTTAGATCGACAAAACCCGTCGGACTCCGGAATGCTCTCTAGCTGAGGCTTTCTGCAGCCATGTACTTGACATCTCTAGAGTAGGGGATGCCTGTACACGCCCCTACGTTCTGATTACTTGAACTATGTCGGGGTATCGAACATCTTGCTCTGGAAGGCCGGTTTACTTCACGAGCTTGGTACACCCGCCGCCAACGCTTTCATCGGGCCCCTCATCCCCTTCCTCCGTCGCTGTATTCGGCATCTTCACTCCGGCATTATTGAAGCCTACAAGAGAACACCGCTAATCACCAATTGCTGACGGGACGGACCTGCTTCCAAGATCACAGCGCTGTGTTGTCTATGATCGCCGTATCGACGGAATTGCTTTGCGACACCCTCAAACGCACTCAACCCGGGTCTACCGTCTGCTTCTCGCGCTTGGTACGGGCGTCTGTGCCCGTAAGCAGTGAGCAATGGACCTGTGGGTCAACTTGTAGACGGTATATAAGCTGGGGTCTCGTAGCCGAAACGATCCAGCAATCTACTCTACCAACCAAACAAATCAGTCTACCAGAACTCTCACCCCTCACTACTTCTTAACAATGCACGCATCGTTCAAAGCCCTCGCTCTTCTCGCCGCCGCCGCATCGTCGGCCTCCGCGACCGTCTTCAAGCTCAAGACGCACGTCACCGACTTTGACCTCACTCCGTCCATCGAGGGCCAAGAAGTCTCCGTCGAGTCCGACACCGGCTACGCCTACCTGGTCCAGTCCGGCAGCGGCGCCGTATTCCGCTCGAACACTACAGTCGACACGGACGTTACGGGCCAGACGACATTCATTCATATTACTCCCGGCGGTACGGCGACGGTGCCGAGCGCCAACGTCGTGACGTTCAGCGCCGACGCGGGCACGCAGGGTGTTGGGCTTGTGGGTGGAGAGCTGGAGTACGAGGAGGGCGTGTTCACGGCGTGCCCTGCTAGCGTTCTTGACAAGGAGGGCGACGATATCCTTATTAGCTTTAAGGCGGCGGGGCAGCGCACGCTCTTCGGCTGTGCGAATGTCGAGCTGCAGGAGGCGTGAGCTTCTGGGAAAGATGGGATGGGATGCTGTGGGATGTCCAAGGTGTTGACATGAAGTTGACACTGTCTTGGCCCGGTCCATCGGTTGAGGATGTGGTCGTGGATGCCTGGGTGTGATGACGTTTTACGCTAGTGTCTGCACACAGTTCTAATAATATGTTTGCTTGCGTACTTACTCCTGAGTATGTGCGTCAATACGGCGCGAGGAAGTTGTCCAAGTGATATCTAGTGTCATCGGGTTAGGGTTAGAGCGGACGCGGATCGCAGATCAACATTCTGATGCCGCGCTTCGTCCTGCCCTCCACCATACCATGCCGGTCGAACTCGCTTATCCCAGTAAATCTGAATGGAGCTCCAGTCAACGCGAGTTCGCGCGATTTCTAATTGAGGGACCCACGGCTGCAATTGAGCATTTCAGGGCGCTCTGGAACGCCCGCCCTCCTGGACTCCTGTCGCGAGACGATTCGTTCGTTGCTCTTGCGAGCGTCTTGGTAGAACATTTCAGTGATCCCCAAGAAAACATGTCGGACGAATACAAATCCAGTGGTCTCTCACTGAACCAACTCGGCGAGAGTTTCTGGCGGGCAACAGTGGAGACCAAACTGTTGCTCCTTTTGCTTGATATCATGTCCGATCCGGACTTCCTTCGGCATGACTTGGTGCGCCTCCTCAATGCGCTAGCCAAGACCGTTCAACCACTCATATAAATGTTGTAGCGTCTCTCTTGTGCCATAATCCCCGTTTATGCGTACATGGTATACATATGGCTGGTAGAAGGGTTCGATCGCGGAGAGGCCATTCGCCGCGTATTGCCCATAACTACGTACTCTGAGCTGCCTCTCGAGCTTATCATGCCATCAGATCTGGCTGCAGAGTTTTGGCTACGCTGTGAAGTCGTCTGGCGATCCTTGTGGGCTAGCAGAAACGAGTTTCTGGGGAGGGGGTCAGTAGTACTTCCAATACACGTGTCCAGACTTTCGGTGTTGGAGAATGCCGTGCTGGTGACGTATAAACTTCTTCGTGACTGCAGAAATCTGTGCGTCGCTATCAGTCACTTGTACGGTTTGAAAGCGTTGGTTAACAAGCACCAGGGGTCTCACCGGCCGAGGCTCGTATACAGAGCTCGTCAATCTCTCCTCCTTTCTTTGGTTCTTGCATATGCGCGCCAAAGGAATATCTGGACAGATAGACGATCGAGACCACGACGCGTTGATGCCTATCATTGACGTGCACGACAGTTCTCAAATCCTGGAGGACGAAACATTTGAAGATTACCCTTCCACTGGCAGTTCTGCTGACGAACTGGCAGAGATGATCCAAGCCGTCGGCGCAGAGAAGATCGTGCCTGTTTTTGAACAGGTCTTGCAGAACACGTCTGCGTTTCGAAGTGCGCGCCGCCTGCGCGATGTATTGACTACATTTGGACTGTTGCTCTACACCGGGGAACCATCATTCCTTCAGGCGTACTGGGGTTCTTCTATGCTGAAGGCTCTGAGCGTGGCCTTGAGACATTGCTTCCGCGACGCAAAGACGAAGTCGCGAAGCCAAGATGATATCTTTCTGGATATCGACATATTGGTGATGGCCGCGTTACATCTACAGTCAGTCACGTAATCACCTTCCTGAAGCCCCTCGCAGCGCTGACAGCGAATACCAGGTTCGTCGATAAGGGCCTCAGAGAGGGAGCTCTCACAGTTCATAAAGTACAAGTATCCGATGTTTGGAGCATCATGGAGCCTAGTATATCGATCCTCTGCAAATCTTACGCAGTATTTTCTTACAATGACAGGAGAATTGCAAAACGTACGTCCATTCATATCGTTCTCATGCTGGTACATTACTCACGCAAAACGGCTCGATTAGGCAGGATGCCCCTCACGGGGCGCATAACGGAGATCATAGGACGATGGTCGGATGGAATTGAAAGCACTCGGGCAGGGCGTATGATTTATCCGAAGGAGTTGGTCGACGGATTCATGAATGATACCACCGGCAGGAGTATATGGTATCAGGGTCTCCTCAGTCTCCGCCAGACAGAGCAAAAAGTTGGCATGTCTGGTCATCTACCTGCGACCGCAGCAGATTGGATCGAATTTGGGGAAGCGATGGGCTTCGAGGAGCACGTAGAGCGCAATCGGGCAGATGCTGATAGGGCTCGGCAATGCTCGTGGCGGGAATGCACTTTTCACACTGTGCCCTCGTCCAAACCCCTCCTGATTTGTAAAGGATGCAAGGAGAACCGCTATTGTTCTGCTACCTGCCAACGACAGTGAGCCAACATTTGCCATGTCATAGGACCGGAACCTCATACTGAAACACGAGTAGGGACTGGAAAGAGGGTGGGCATCGCGTGAAGTGTCGTAGGCTGAGGGCATGACCCACTAGACGAGAATGACGAGTATTCGATGTTGTAGGCGACGTAGGCGTTGTTTGCGAAGACGGGTGCTCAATATTTGTCCTGGCTCATGGTTACAGCCACAGTTCGCATGCTAGCTTTGTATTACTTGCCTGACCTCTCGTCTGTGTAGGCGACAGACACGCACAGTTTCGCGAAAGGCAATATATCCCTAAAGACCGCTTTGCGGGCGTGACTGCTCGCCAACGTCGGTCACCCCGATTGATATGACTGCTTATATAGCTTTTCAACCGTTAATTGCAAGGCTAAAGAAAATCGGCCAAGGCGGCGATGTCGTTGTTCAAAGGCTGCTCATTGTGATGCCATCGATACTTATTACCACTGAATAAAGAAGGACGCTATACCGGCCAGGCAGGAAGATGGCCGTTCGCCGCAAAGCCCGTGTTCTTGTGATAACGCCGCAGCGCATTTGATCTACTGCACGTGGAATGGCGGCGATAGGACCGCGTCACTGTCAGCAATTACTCGTCTGCGCCTTTGACTGCAACAACCACCTGGCCCCGTTGAAGCTTCTCCCAACGTCTCTAAACCCATGGAAAGCACCCCAAACTCTCCGTCTTCGGACAGCGGATCGCCTTTACGAACGCAAGGACAAGCCGCTAGCACCGACACTTCGCCGAACAACTCTAACTCTGGGCCGACGCCAGCCGCTGAGTCCACCTCCGGCCCGTCATCGAGTGCCGACGACGTAGTATCTCCGGATGGGGAAGAGACACAGCGTGAACTGACTTCCGTGCAACGTGTAAAGCTGAAGAGGAACCGGCTTATCTTGTAAGTCCGAGCGCAACTGTATCTTTATAGGGTCGG
The DNA here is from genome assembly GCA_001632445.1 of Peniophora sp. CONT. NCBI lineage: Eukaryota > Fungi > Basidiomycota > Agaricomycetes > Russulales > Peniophoraceae > Peniophora > Peniophora sp. CONT. The sequence continues at coordinate 17,861 of KV424638.1, read as the reverse complement.
TTGACCCACACGCATTGTCGGTGATAGGAGTTGTCAACGTGAGTTGCTGTTGGAGCGTGTCCTTGTCGCCGCGCCGGCTCACGTATACTTTAGCCTGTCACAAGCGGAAGCAGCAGGTAAGCCGCCTGCCTTACGTTCACTGCGCTCGGCGTTGAAATTCTCGGGCCGTAGTGCGACCGTGGTCATCCTTGCTTTCGGTGGTAAGGGTCATGCATATCATTTACATCTCAAGTGCGCTTAACTCCTTTGTACCAGTGTAAAGCGCGGGACTATCGCCGACTGCGTGTACGAGCAGCCTCCTCAGTTGAACAAGCGCAAGTAAGCATGCCGCCCTTCGATCTGTATCTGGCATACCCTCTGATTGCCCACAAACAGGAACAACGACGATGAAGGAGAACGCGACGATCATCATGACCATTCTTACCCTAATCACGACTCTTTGAATGGCCCAGCACACCCTGGTAGTAGCTATGGCGAGTCCTCTACCCCGAATTACGGGCAGTTCGCGACCGACACTGGCCCTTCGGATAACGGCTTTCACTCCGGCTTTGATAGCTTGCTCGACCACCATAGCACGGGCTCGCCGGTTACACCCTTCGACTCTACGAATACCAGTAACTCTGTCCGGGAAGCTGCCGTAGCCCTTGGACAATTGGCACAGTCCGCCCCGCCGCAGATCACTTGCAAAGCCACCAGCAATGTTGGCCTATCAACGGGTATCCCCCGAGTCTCAATGCAAGGGAGTGACTTTGCAGATATGCTACGGGTATGTCGAGCACATCACTCCTTGGACGGTCTGATTTGGACATATTTGCACCAGCTCCCAGGCATTGCGGCATTTCGCACCGTCATGGCCATATCGGAGTGGGCAAAAGACTTCCCAAATCCGCGCTTACAGCAATACCTGTCAGTCGTCATCCTATATGAATCTATGACAGAGTTAAAACCCCCTTCAGTTACAGTTACTACTTCGACAAGTCGTCGCTTCACTGGTACTGGCCCATCGTACATCGGCCTTGCTTCGACGCCCTTTACCAGCACAATCTGCAGAAGAACGTGCCGCTCGATCTCGACTTCCTGACGTTGACTGCCATCGTGATGGCACTTGCCCTCCAGTTTCTCCCGGAGAGCGATGATGACGTGAGTTGTGTAAGTAGCCACGTCTTTCAGTCATGCTTATATGCACCTCACAGGCATTCATATTTGCGGATCACCCTGCAGGCCGGCACAAGCTGCAGGAGCGCATGCATGCCTTTGCCGACATGTCGCTACACGGATGGACCGAGTACCCGGATGCATCTTTCCAGCGTGTGCAGGCGCATGCGTTATACTCTATGTATGAATGGGTATGTGTCTCGCCTACCCTTGCACTCGCCGTATTCACAAAGCACAGCACACAGGCAATGCCGGTATTGCGTATTTTGATTGTGGTGTGTCTGATTTGATCTCACTCGCGACCTGCTCTAATAGTCGTAGGATTGGCCATCCGCATGGCTCAGACACGTGCGTGTTCAATCCAGAGCGCCGCCATCCAATCTGCTGAGCGACGACCACATAGTTTCGATGAACCGTGACCCTATCAAGCATTGGGGAACAGCGGCTTATCCGGCGGAGGTCAAGCGACGTTTGTGGTGTATGTTTTCCGATGACTATTTACGATACTTAGAATTGATGACCTTCCATAGGGCTTCTTTTCGTCCTTGACAGATGGCATTGTATCCATTTCAACCGGCCGTACATGATTATGGAGCAGCACATGGATGTCGAATACCCGTGCAACCTCGACCAAAGCGAAATTCTTGACGTTCCTGAGCTTGTACCCAAATCGATAGATGTTGCGACGGAATATCGTACGTGGCGTGCGTTCTCACTGCTTATATCCTGACTCTCACATGCGGAGATAGTGTTCCATATCGTCCACGCAAAATATGGCAGACTCGTAGGACGCGTATATGATGGCTTTTTCAGCTTATCCCTCCCTACGTACAGAGACGTCCTGGACCTGGAAGACCAGGTTCGGAAATTCGAGCTTGAGGTTCCTTCCTCGTTGCGCTACCAGACCACAAGCGACGACAGGTTACGCCCCTACCTCGCGTTCCAGGTACGTTCCTCTTAATGAAAAAGGCGAATATATGCTCACCTACTTTTGTATAGAACAAGATGTTGACCTTGGAGCTCGGATGTATGCGCACTTACATGCTCGCTCCTTTCTTGTTTGTGCATCCCGTCTCTCCCAACGATATGGCACAGCAGAGCCCGGAGGAGCGCAAGCTTGCCGAGTTCCACAAACACGCGAAGGTGGTTTGCATCATGTTTGCGTGAGTCCGCTCTTCTTTGCACGAGTTCTCGCAACACAAAAACCAATCTTTGCAGGAAACGTATGATCGCGCTGCTCAACATGTTCCACGCGCAAGCCGAACCCGCCTACCTCATATATCCGACAATCTCCGTCATGACCTATACCGCCGCTATAGTGCTGATCATCGCCATCATCATCGAACCGGGTAACCCTGAGAACGACGAGCTGGACGAGTGGATTACGCTCGCCGAGGACCTTCTCAAGCTTTTCCAGTCTCGCAACGTCCTGGCAAAGCGTGCTCTACCGCTACTTCACGTTATCCGGCGCCGTAGCCTCATGACACGGTGCATCAGTGGGCCACAACACTTTGCGATGATGGACGGTTCGTGCGAGTGTACTATGGGCAGGCCGGAGCCGACTTTTACACCGTCTAAGCGCATGGAGCGCGCGACGAGGGTGCTGGCCCATCCGTCACCGTCTGTGACCGACCTCCTTGGCCCAACCTTGAGCAACGATCCTATCTGGGCGGGCCTACGCCCTGGAGTTTTCGCCTCTCATATGCCCGGAGTCGAGTCGCTCAGCGGCTCCGTTGATCCCCAGCAGCTCGACGATTTCTTCGATAGCTGCACGGCCATGCAGTCTCGTAGCCCTCCCGTCCTCTCCGCTTGACCTACCACTGCACATACTACACACAACCTATCTGGATTGACTACCTGTATTTTTACATAGACTGTATGCTCGGATTTATAGCAATAGATGCCCCTCAGAACTCGGCCTTTACGCGAGAAACCGCCCAAGGCGTGCCCGCAGAGTAGAAGTCCATCAGGTACGTTCCACTTGACGAGCCCTTGTCGTCCATCCACCCCACCGCCTTACCCACGGCCACGGCCGTCTCGTACGGCGTAAGCAACGGCTTCTCAAAGGCATAGCCCCAGTCGATGGACAAACGTGGGCAAGACGTCTGCACGAACGTGGATATATGCGGGTTGAAGAGCGCAAGTTTAGCGGGCGAGAGCTCGGATAGTAAAATCGGCATGAACGGGATCGAAGTGCGTGAGGCGGAGAGCTGCTTGGTGATTGCCTGTGAGAGCGTGAGCCTCGACCTGATACAGAGCATCGTCTAAGCATACCTGCAACTGCTTGAAGCTTCCTTGTCGCCCTAAAGTCCCAAGAATCACGCCCCAAAGCGGGTTCTCGTCCGCAGGAGCCGCCGCAAGTGAGTCGATACTCTTGCGGGCGACCTGCACTGCGTCGTTACGAGCACTGCGCATCTCCTGGTGTCCGTATCGCTCTCTTGTGAGCTTCTTCGAGTAGGGATCGTAGCGAAACGCGGGGATATCGGGGTTCTGTATCATAACGGACTCGAGGTGGAAACGTCCGTCACCTAGGTAGCTGTACCGAACGCCGTGAGTATATGCGAGCACGACGAGTAAGATATGCGTACATCAAGGCATCTACATCACCTATCGGAGGTGCAGTGCAACCGAGAAGCTCTCCCGGCGAAAGAGGCTTTGAACGTGGGATTGTAGCTTCGTACGCGCCTGTCCACAGTTTCGGCTGTCCATTCGCAACCGGTGCATGCTCACTAACGGTACTTTCTAGAAGTCCCACCGGTGTCATGAATGGATTGTGATCCGTGTACTCAGAGGTCAAGTCCTCTTTCAGTTGCTGTAGAGCAGCGACAAACTGGATTGTCGAAACGAGAGCGAGACGAGTTCGCGGAGGTAGACCTGAGTCGACGGGTTGCGCAATATTTGTAGATCCACCTGCATCTGCAGCACCGCCTTCTATTCGTAGGTGGTTCAGGCGACCGATGACGGTCCCAGCTGGTAATTGCGCGTCCGACTCTTCGGAAGCGAGTAGGGATTCATGGAAGATAGCTCGGTCATCGGGAAAGTTCAGACGGACAGTCTGTGCAAGATGCTGAGAGTCAACCCCGATCTCGACGAAAATGTATAGGGTCTTGATCATTGTTTGGTCCATTGGCACTGTTCAGTGTCAGTATATAGCTCGAGCGCTTAGTGAGTGTGATATACCTAGGCAGCTGTGACCGTAATGTATGAGCATATCACAGCCCAATGCGACGGCCGTGTAATCGTCTATACAGCATGCGCCATATGTCACGTCTCCCATGATGACAGTAAGTGCGTCTGTGAAGCTGACAACAGCCTGTCAAATTCAGCGCCTTAACATAGAGATCAGTTATAATCATACCGTTCTATGATATCTGAAATGGTGCATGCGAACATCTGCAAGCCTTCTGGTAGCTGAAGAGCGACCATAGTCGCGTTGTTCTTTCTGACATGATGGATAGTTTTGTGTATCTCGAAAGAGTAGTTCGACGGAAGCTGCTTGATCGCGGCGTTAAGCTGAATGTCAGAGATAATATCTTGGGGGATCTGATTCGCTACAGCCGCAGAGACGCCCGTCCTCGACGCCTTTGTCGACTTCGTGCCGACGAAACGTTTCTTCGGCTTCTTAGGTCCGGGGTCAGACGACGAGGATGCGGGTGCGGAAGGCTGCATGGCGGTCGATGCGAAGAGCAAAACGCGTCGAGGCTGTAAAAGTAAGCGTGAGATCGCGATCGGGAGCCCCTAAGCCGCGTCACACTTCCAAACGCGGTCGCGCACTGTAGCAGTCGCGCAGCGCGCGCGCGCCTTGGTACTCACACACCCTCCTTGCCTTAGGCGACCATGACCTCGCACTCGCTACAGTCGCCAATGGCGGCTGCAGTGCCAGGGTGCTCTATGCGCGGCTCCTGCGGCTCGAACGGCATATTTGGAAAGCCATTACCGTGTCCATTCGACGGTCCCCCAGTAGTGGTACGTTATGTATGCTTCAGGTATGTGTCGAGAAACTAATTACATCTATGCAGCCCGGAGAGAAGGAGCGCGAACAACTCGTGTCAATATGTGGAGAGGAGTTTGCCGACGGAGAAGTCTGCTGCAACTCTGAGCAGCTCGAACAGCTGCAGGACAACCTGGCAAAGGCGGAGACCCTAATATCCTCATGCCCCGCCTGCCGCAACAACTTTCGCTCCTTCTTTTGCCAGTTCACATGCTCTCCCAGTCAATCATCCTTCGTGAACGTCACTCGCACGCAAACGACATCTAGCGGTCAGACAGCCGTCAAGTCGCTCGACTTCTATGTCTCTGAGAACTATGGCTCTGGCTTTTTCGATAGTTGTAAGGGTGTGCAGGTCGGCTCAGCCAATGTCTACGCCATGGATCTCATAGGCGGTGGTGCCAAGAACTACACATCATTCTTCGACTTCCTAGGCAATGAGAACCCATCTCTGGGCAGTCCATTCCAGATTGACTTCCCTCGGTCCGCTCCTCCTGGCATCGAGCCTCTGGACGCTCAGGCCAGGAGCTGTGCGGACATGGACATTGGTAGCCGATGCGCTTGCGTTGACTGCCCCGACGTCTGTCCATCCCTTCCGCCGGTGGATACGGCAGGCACTTGCCGTGTCGGTGTCATATCCTGCCTATCCTTCGTGCTCATCCTTGCCTACTCGTTATGTGTCGCTTCTTTCATAACCGGCTACACACTTCAGACCTTCTTCCGGCGTCGCAGTAAACACGGACGCATCTTCCTGTCTACCGACGAAACCACCGACACCCCATTATCCCCTACCTCGAGACCGCGAAATCTCGTTGGCGCATCATCTCTCGCCTCCACCAACGGCAGCTCATGGGAACAGCCAGCTCGCGCTGTTACACTACTTGATCCCATAGAGACCGTGCAGCCTCGGCAATATCGACTGAACGCTTGGCTTCGTCGTACCTTCTACAGGACCGGACTATGGATCGCCACACATCCCTGGCTGACCTTTACCGTCATGTTCACGATAATGGGTCTCTTCAACATTGGTTGGAAGGACTTCTCGGTAGAGAAGGACCCAGTCCGCCTTTGGGTGGGTCCGAACTCAGAGAGCAAGTTGCAGAAGGATTTCTTCGACGAGCATTTCGGTCCCTTCTTCCGACCTCAACAAATCTTCGTGCATTCACTGCCCGAGAGTGACGGTCTCCAGAACCCGCCCGTTCTGACATGGGACCATATGAAGTACTGGTTCAAGGTCGAGTCCGAGATCCGCTCCTTAAAGTCGTCGCCCAACAACTACACCCTTCCCGATGTCTGCTTCAAGCCGCTTGGCCCCAAGGGCGCTTGCGTATTCCAGTCCGTCACGGCTTGGTTCGACAATGATATCGATAACACGAGCGAGGACGAGTGGGAGGACCGTATCGAGCAGTGCGCGAGCCGACCGGTCGAGTGCTTACCCGACTTCATGCAACCGCTCGGTCCGAAGTACGTGCTTGGTGGCGTCCCCAACGGCGACGCATACCTTGACGCCGAGGCGCTTGTTGTCACTATTGTGGTGGACGACTCGCTCGATCTGGAGGTACGGGAGAAGGCGATGGAATGGGAGCGTACACTGCGGGCGTACCTCGTCGATCTCATGGAAAGGGCGCCGCAAGAGGCTGGCTTGCAGCTATCGTTCTCTACGGGTGTCTCACTCGAGGAGGAGATCAACAAGAGCACGAACATGGACGTCAAGATCGTCGTGTTGTCATATCTCGCCATGTTCCTCTACGTCTCCCTCACCCTCGGCAACAACGCCCTTGCTCGCGACGAACCGGGTCTCCTGTCGTCTCTCCATACTTGGGCGAAGAACTTCCCCCGTCTCTTTTCCAGCGCATCATCGTCTACCCTGTCCATCGACTCACGCAACACGCCTCGGATCTTCCCTCGCATACCCCGCAAGCTCTTTGTTGGATCCCGCGTTATGCTTGGACTGTTCGCTATCTCGATCGTCATCCTGTCCGTCGCATCCTCCGTCGGGTTCTACAGCGGTGTGGGTGTCAAGGTGACGCTCATCATCGCGGAGGTCATCCCTTTCCTCGTCCTCGCCGTCGGCGTCGACAATGTGTTTATCCTCGTCAACGAACTCGACCGGCAGAACATGCTGCACGGTCCCAACGCCGCTGCACCTTCCGATCAGGCAGCGTCTATCAATGGCTTGATGACTTCGCCGACCCGCCGCCAGACGGACCTATCGCAAGATATGTCCGTGGATGCAGCATCCATGCCGCTGTATCTTCCGGCTGAAGAGCGTATCGCGCGCACAGTGGCGAAAATGGGCCCGTCTATCCTGCTTAGCACAATCACGGAGACCGTCGCGTTCCTCCTTGGCGCACTTGTTCCTATGCCGGCGGTGCGGAACTTCGCATTGTACGCAGCCGGCAGCGTGTTCTTCAACGCTGTGCTTCAAGTTACGGTCTTCGTAGCCGCCCTCTGCCTCGACCTACGCCGGATGGAGGTGTGTCTACCCTGCTTTCGCTCTCGCCATTATGTTGCTGATTCTCTTCAACTTGTAGTCCAACCGCGTCGACTGCTTCCCCTTTATTCGTCTGCCATCACGCATACGTCTCCTCGAGGCACCTGCGGCTACAGCTGCAGGCCTTGGTGCGCTTGCAAGGGGCATCCGCAAGTACTATGCGCCGTTCATCCTGCGCCCATCCGTTAAGGGCTTCGTGATGCTCATCTTTGGCGGCATCTTCATCCTCTCCGTCATTTCGATCCAGCACTTGCAGCTCGGTCTTGGTAAGTACCTTTGTGTGAATTGCTGGAGGCTGTGTTGACGAGCATTCTTCAGACCAACGACTCGCCCTCCCAGGCGATTCTTACCTAATTCGTTGGTTCGATGATATGAATGCATACCTCGACATCGGCCCACCTCTCTACTTCGTCACTCACGACGTTAACGTGACTGCGCGCGAAGGGCAGCAGGCGCTATGTGGCCGCTTCACGACCTGCGAGCAACTCTCTGTCGCGAACGTCCTTGAAGTGGAGCGCAACCGCACAGACGTATCCTATCTCTCGCAACCCAGCTCCTCATGGATCGACGACTTCCTCGCATGGCTCAATCCCCAGTTCGAGTCATGCTGTCGTGTCAAGAAGCGCGACCCCACGCAGTTCTGCACTCCGCGCGACCGCGATCGCCTATGTCAGCCATGCTTCCAGGATCATGAGCCGGCGTGGAACACGACGATGTACGGTCTTCCTGAAGGAGACGAGTTCATGTACTACTTACGCCAGTGGCTCGCCACTCCTCCTTCAGAAGACTGCCCGCTCGGAGGCGCCGCTGCGTATGGCGATGCTCTTTCCCTGGACGAGACAAGCGTCACCGCCTCTCACTTCCGCACCTTCCTTGAGCCTCTCAAGACGCAGGACGACTTCAACAACGCATTTGCTGCCGCTCATCGTATCGCGGACGAGATGAGCGAGGCGACTGGCGCATCGGTTTTCCCTTACTCGCTCTTCTTCGTGTTCTTCGATCAATATGCGCATATTGTGGCTATCACGCAGGAGGTGCTCGGCCTTGGTCTCGCATCCGTACTTGTCGTTACTTCCATCTTCCTCGGCTCGTGGAGGACGGGCACCATCGTTACAGCCGTCGTCGCTCTGACCGTTGTGAATGTGATGGGTGTTATGGCCGTATGGGGTATCTACCTCAACGCGCTTAGCTTGGTCAACCTCGTCATTTCCCTGGGCATCGCTGTGGAGTTCTGTGCACATGTTGCACGAGCGTTCATGACTGCCGGGTCTGGATTGCCGGACGACCATCCTGCGGGACAGAAGGAGAGGGACGAGAGGATGTGGACTGCGCTCGTAGACGTCGGCCCTTCCGTTAGTAGATCTCTCGTTTCATCGACATCGTCGCTGACCACCTTATAGGTTCTTTCTGGCATTACCTTTACAAAGCTCATCGGGATGTGTGTGCTCGCACTCACGCGCTCGAAACTTCTCGAGGTAAGTAGCCCGTCAACCTTCCTTGATCCTAGTGACTGACCCTTCACCCAGATCTACTACTTCCGCATGTGGCTCACGCTCATCATCTCGGGCGCGCTGCACGGTCTTGTGCTGCTTCCCGTCATTCTCAGTATTGCTGGTGGACCAGGCTTCCCCTTACAAGAGGCCGACGAAGAGTGGATGTCGAACGCTATCCGTAATGACTACGAGCACCCGTGAGCTGCCCTTACACCTATCATTACCCCTTCGTGGTTCTGACATATCGCTGCAGACCTTTCCTCGCTGATGATACATCTTACCATAGTGACTGAGCTACGGCTATTACTGACTTTCTATACACGGGCTCCTTATCATGACATAATGCACTTAGTACGGACATAAATATTGGCAAGTGGGGAGAGAGAGTACAAGTACTTATTGAAGACGTTTGAACAAAAAGGAGGGGCGGATAGTCCGAAGACAGAACGGGTGAGATTAATATATATTGATATCGCGAAACGAGTTATTTACACTCATGCCGCAGACTTCTCTTGCTCGCTCGCCGTCGTCCGACGCTCCTCAGCAGTAGCGTCAGTAGACCCGGATACTCTATCCTTGAGTTCCGTCAATTGCGGAGTTCCGACTTGCGATGAGCTGGGCTGAGCATCAGAACTGGCAAATCCGATGTGTCCAGCTTCGTCTTCGTGTTGTGAGGCCACAGAACTCGTCTCGCCTACAAGTTGTCCTTCAACATCAGACGCAGCGCGCCGCCGGCGAGCTATAGGGTTTAGTATCAAAGCAGCAATTACGATAATGGCGTCCATGACCTGCAAATTGCGTTAATACGAGTTGCAAAGGTGATGGCGATTTTGTATGCATTCACTCACCACGACAACACTGTAAGTGATAGACGCAATTATATCGAACTCTCCCTTGAACACAAGGGAGAGATCGTTGAAGATGCCTAGGTTCGAATCGGATCAGCCCTCGCGATGAGATAATTTCGACACATGCCGCCTGCCATGTCCACACTGATGAAGAGGAGCGAGAGCCCAACAACCTCTCGGCGCTTGTAGATATCATAGTACTGAGGTCTTTTGAAGGTGAGTACGAGTACACCGAGCAATAGAAACACACGTACAGAAGACCGGCTGCAATCATTATTGACGATATTATCCCGAAGAACTGAGTCGCTCGCTTTGCGCCATCCTCGCCGCGTTCATAAGGTGTCTGGGGTGAGGACGTGAGTGGACTGTACCTACATGAAGGGACCAGCCTAGTAGAAGGACATACCCGCACGGCATATACAAGACCGACTTCCACGGCCCCAGAGACGACCAGGAGTGATATAAGCACGGCTGCGCACCATCTTGACGATTTCTTGTACCCATAATGCATGCACTGATATATGTGGTTCAGTTACACGGTTGAATACAAATGAAAGGCCAGCGCGAGCTTACCTGGATCCATGATACCATACATAGAGCGCCGAAGAGCTGTGGCTGGACGATAAGGGGTATGTTGAGGTTCTAGTACGATCAGATCACTTGAGCGTGGCTCGCTGGATGAATATTGTTGGCACACAAACCTGAACGACAGCGTAGGTGCCGAGAAAGACGCCCGACAATCCCCATATTAGTCTAGGGAGGCGTTGGTTCATGAGTTGCTTCTCCTAGCGCTAGATAGACGACCTACACTAGGGACGCCGACAGTCCTTCCGTCGATTTCGATCTCCAGCTCTTCCACAGTTGGGGTATGATCTGTAAAGTCCAACAAATAGTTCCTGCAGAATACAAGCGATTGAGCTCTCAGCCATCGAGTGGCTTGGACGGTGAGACGCGCCTATCGTGCCGAAAACGTTCTCTGCAACATGGTTCGTGGGCATGGCGCTGATGGAGCTCGGGGTGTAAAAGAGAGGGGAACGGGTAATCTCGATGGTGCATTTCGTACGTGATGCTTATAAGTCGTCATGGTTGAACAAGACATGCGGACGGGACTCAACGAGCGTGCCGTAAGTGACGAGATCAGGGTGGTCTGTTTTACCCGGGTAAACAACCGCAACCCCTGCAACCCCTTGGATTTGCATGACGGGCACCCGGTTCATACAAATACCAAACTGCTTGATTTTGAGCATGCACGAATAAGCGACAGTATACAGTCGGTACCACGCGCGGTGCCGCCACCGTCGCAGAATCGCGAAAATGAGGCATCGTACAGGTCGCGCTTTGCGCGGCTCGGATGTAGCTGGATGTAGACCCTGCACGCACAATCGGCACCTATCAATAGGTCTCATAGGCTCATGCGCGTTTGTTCTATTCACTGCAAGACTTCTTGTGAGGCTGTTTCACTGATATGGACCATGGATCATTCATTCCACTACAGTTCACTGGCATTATCCTGAAAACCCCGTCGCCGAATCCCGATAGATACTCCCAAAGAAATGCTTTCTTGTACAGCCTAGTACCAGCTCCACTCAGTTACCGTCGTTGCGGCACTGTAGAATTTGGTCAGTTTTTCAAGTGATACGGACAGGAACGTTACTCACGCAGACGGAGATCACATCGCTGCCGCATTGGCCCGAGCTGGAGTCAGTGCGGCAGGCGTAGTGTAGACCTAGAAACGACGTCTTTCAGACTACGCTCTGTGACACCTGACGTTTGTCCAGGACTCACCAGTAAACGTGTTCGTGTATGAGTTGAAGTGGACAGGAGGGGGGCTGCACCCGAAGGTGCCCTGGGTACACGGGTTCCCGGTTGTCGTGCTAAGAAAAGCGGATCGTCAGGTCGTCGTTTGAGAGCCAGCAGTTATCGTTGCTCACAGCGAGTCCACTGCCTTGCAGCCATCGTCATATACAGTCCCTGCGACAGATTAGATCACATGCCAGGATATCTGATAGCGAAACTGCACGTACAACGCGAGACGCCGCCACCAAGGCTTTGCTGGTTGCCGACACCGTAGTTGAAGCCAGCGCAGATGGCGGACGCCTGGCCAGCGGCAGCGGCAATGACAGCGATGAGCGTGAAAGTCTTCATGTTAGTGGTTCGTGAGGATGATAAAACTGCTAAGTTTCTGAGGGATTGCAGTCCTCCTCAGAGAGCTCTTATACAACCTCTGCAATGAACCACGCGACACAGCTGCCTGCGTTCTGGCATAGGCAGCCGGCGTGAGCCCGCCGCCCGACGGTGAGCCACTGCCCGTCCAAGCCTTCTCCCAGCGTGGTCTGCGTGTCAGATGTATTGAAAATGAACCGGAAAATCATTCCGCACAAGCCGTCGGTCAAATGATATAAGCCTCATAGTGATGCGGTGAAGAAATCAATGGCTGCCTTGAGTTACCATTCGCTCGGCCCTGAGCGAACTTGATTTCCGTCCGGATATCAACATCGTGGCGGCCTCACCTTTTCACCGGAAACAAATCATCATACAAACATCATGCCGTGTGCGCTGTATACCGTCAAGCATCACAACCTAAAGCCGGTACATGGCGGCCAGTGCCAGGTCTCTCGGTGCTTGGCCCGCTCAGGAGATACAGTTCTACACTGCGGAGGTCCATGCACAGGGCTGAACACACCTGAAACCGAAGATCCGCTGGACTATGGCCGACAACGATCTTTTGTGGTATGAAGTCCTTGCTCCGCGGTTGAATAATCCCTTCACCGCAACTGCAGGGACCTTCAGAGAGGCGACCATCTGACGAATTCACCTGATGCTGGGCTATGATGGGCCGAGAATGAAACGCCCATGAGCGCTTGCCAAGCTCGACGGCACATTGTGAGTTTGCAAAGGCGGCGGACGAGGTTCGCACAAGCACTGGTCTACCTACGGACGCGAGTTCTGGCTTCCGCCTCTTTATCCCGCCAGTATTTGAGTTCGATATCTGCACGAGGGTGGGCAGGTGCTGGCCTAAACTCTTTCTGTTGATCAAACGTGTATCAGTCAGGTTACACTTTGTGCGATGCAGAGTACTCACGTTGAGACCCTGAAGAAGTTCTTCGTACAGTCTTGACTGAGCACGGGCTTTGGCAGAGGCATCCCCGAGTTTCTCGGTGTGCGTTTCGATGAGCTTCGTGAGCTCTTGTCGTAGACGAAGTAAACTATGTGGGACGGAGATTAGTGAAACTCGTGTATGCGGCCTCAGAACCTCGACGTACTTGGAGAATATCATCGTCTCCTCGTTCTGCTCCGTAAGTATCACGAATGACATGAACAATACGACATATCGCTTGCAAATCTACACATGGTGTCAGCACCAAGCGAGAAAGGAAACAAAGTGGCACGCCTAACCAACAATACGTTGGAATCCGTCAGCTTGGGTCTACTGCCAAAGCTCAGGTAGCCGCCACCGCCCGCGCCCTCGGCAAGCTTCTTGAGCGCATCGGCCATGTCGCCCATTGCGCGCTGGAACAGCGGCCACATCTGCAGACGCACACCGAATAATATGTTCTCCAACGGCGCACATCCGCGTTTCTGCGTCTCGGCCATCACACCTTCGACGAGTCGTATCATCGTCAGCAGCGGCACGACGGGTGGTACGGGCTCAAGAGCGGCTTTGATAAATGTCTGAGTATTGTCCAGCGCGGGATCGAAGATCGACTTCCACAGGGCCGCCAGAGCTGCGACGTCCTCTTTGGTCCGCTGATGTGTCAGTGGCGGGCCTGGATGTGCGGAAGCGCGCGGTGTGTGTTCAAGATAATCTGTGCCGGCCGCGGAAGCACCATCATCGAAGTCGGTGGGCGCGCCAAGTGTTGGGGAGAAGAGAGCACTTCCAGGCGTGGCTGGAGGTTGAGATTGAGGTCGAGTGATCGGCGGAGGGGGCGAGAAGAACGACTCGAGAAATGCGTACTCTGCCGTCGTATTGTCCATGAGCACCAGAAGCGCGGATCGTAGTAGCGATTCGACCGGTTCTGTCTATGAGCAGTACGGTTTCAGTTTTGCACGCATAAACTGGCAGAGCTCGCTTACATATGTCTTATTATCCGCCATAAGCATGAGCGTTACGCCCGCTCCTTCCATCTGTGCGAACCCGAGCCGCGTTAGGTCAATTGATGGCGGTGCTCCACTTTCAAGGTGCGACGCGATGCTTGCATCTTTCTCGATTGTCCTCGCCTGGGGAGTATCAGTCATAAACCGACTTTCCGGTCCAGCGACGACGAAGTCGCACCTTGACATATCCCAGACTACGCATGTATCTCCTGAATCCGGTCTCATAGTAAGTGCGCGCGGCAGCAACGTATGCACGCTGAATCTCAGTTGCCACAGCTGGAGACTGACGTTGAAGGAAGACGTATAGCGGGTGGTACTTCGTGAGTACCGCTCCATGCAAGACAGGTAAGTTTGTGGTCATGCTCTGCCGTATGGGTGCGAGGTGCGCAAGAAAGAAAGCGCGCAGTTTCGTCGTGGCCTAACCTACATATGTGAGTGAAGTAGAAATGTAAATATAACAGTAGTCACGTACAACTATGCGCACACCCTCCGCGACGTCTCCCAAGTCCCTCGCGGCACGCACTCGCGCGCGCGAGTTGAGTGCCTCTAAGCGCGTCTCAAGGTCCGATATTGGAGTCAACCATGCCTCAGAGACATTCGTGTCTAGAATGGCGGCGACGAGTGGAGGAGGGAGCGTAAGCTCGGAGATGAGGTTCGACAGCGGCTTCTCAATCCTCTAGGCTAATATGTGAATCACAAGCGCGCGGACATGAATAAGGAGCGCACTTTACGGCTCTTAAGCCTATTCTCGATATCTTTGCTGCGCGCCTGCAGGTCTGAGATCTGGCCGGATACGGACGAGAGGTCATTCTGGAACGTGGACAGGAACGTTTCGAGCGTATCCAGTAGTCCAACACTAGTTTCCACTTGGTCGTGCAGCTCAACAAATTCGCGAGCACGCGCACGGACTGAGAGCAGGACATTATCATTATCGGTATTCTCATACGGTGGATGCGGGCTTACAAGATACAGGTTCTGAGGTAGACATCGTGGTTCAAGGGAGGGGTGCAGTGCTAGCAGTGAAGTACGTGATGGATGAGTGGCGCATGTATGGTAGCAGCACACGATGCAGAGGACAGGCGTGCAAACAAGTGCTATGTAATGCGCGTTGAAGGGAAGTAGCGTTAAGGAGCATGAACGCGCTTAACGGTTATTAGTTAACGCGCCGCGGTGCGTGAGAAGAACACCGCCGTGGCTATCCTTGACCCCTCATGGACCCATACCAGGCAGTATTGATGGATAGACTGCAACCACTATTAGACATGATACACGCCAAGCTTCAAGCCCGGACTAACAGAGCTAAAGAATCCATGTACGCCCATCTACGAGCTCTTCCACCTGTGCGGCAGCGCGCGCCATCCCTGCCTCGTCCGCCTTAATGAAGGGATCGTCCGCATCCCTGTAGACGTCGCAGACAATGAGCTGATGGACCGGGGCACCATTCTGGCGCCGCGTTATCAACATGTCGATGACACGTCTCCACCATCCCGCGCGGTTGTCGGCACTCATATTGTAACCCGTGCTGTATGCACAGGCACAGAGTTTGAGTGTTTGGAGACGAGGGAATAGTAGCGCCCTGCCATCTCTCGACTCTCCTCCAAGAAGCTCAATCTCCCGAATCGCCGCTGTTTCCTCGTTGGTGGCTTTGACCATGAACGTGATGGAGGTCACTGATGACAGGCTGGCCCATAAATCTGTGCTCTCCATCGTACCCCATTGTATCACGAGGTGTTCGATGTCTGCGAGCCGGAGACCTGCGCAGAAGCGAGGAACAAGCCGAGCTCGTTCCGAATGCTCCACCGAGTATAGGGAGATGCTGAACCACACTGCCTGACCCGGAGGCAGAAATACGGAATGCGTGTCGGGGTCGTACTCCTGCCAATGAAATGCGCAGATATGGAAGCGGCCGTGATGAACGAACAAGGAGTCGAACTTAGGAGCCCTTTCAGCCAGGCTCGGTAGAACCACATCAAGGGCTTCATGCAAATCGGTGTCTTCTGCTTCGCCGGATAACTCCACGTCTAGCTGCCGGATGCGGGCTGAACGCGAGAGTAGTCGAAGAAGAGAAATATGATTTTTCATGCCACCGCTAACATGTACCTTGCGTAGATTGAGGAGTGAGAGGGAAGTATCATCAAATGTTGGCCAATCATCTGTAAATGATGCAGGGAGCGTCGTTACTTGCAGAGACTCTAGAAGTGGTGTCCCGCCGAGCATGCCGAGAAGATGCCATGATCTGAAGGACGCGGAGTGTGTAACTTTGAGTCGAACAAGCGAGGGACTGTGTAATACGTTCGCAGGAAACCGGAGTCGCCTAAAATCAGCAGTGACAAGGCCGGGTGCTTGGATGTGAAGCGCCGGAATAATAGGGTCCGACCAAAGGCCAAGCTCTCGAAGGCGTAGGTCGCGTAGTTGTGGTAGAGCACGAGGATTAAACATATCGCTCCAATCTTCTGGAGGTCTAAGTTCGGGTAGATCAAGCAGGTGTGCACGGTGGCAATGAGTGCGGATGAAGTCGAATGTGGCAGCGCGCAACGTGCTCCTCTCGAGACTACGATGTACGCGAAGGGCGATGGGGATATCCTGCGCACGACGAAGCATGGTTGCATAGGCCTCTTCATGCGGAAACACGAGTACAATCTCAGCCCAAAGCGACGGAAGCTCGCGTGTTAGGATCTCGCGCCATAAGCTACAGACGTGCGATAGACGGGTCCATCCCATCCGAAGTTGACTAGGGTCCCAAAGGCGGGAAGGATAGTTGTGCAGATATCCGGGAGGATCGGTGCGTGCGATTAGTGTGAAAAGCTCCGCGAGTATGTCAGCATCGAGCTTGTATATCGATGAGCCAGATAGTCTGAACATGGTACTACTATTTGGTCGAGATGATGGTGGATCCGGAAGAAAGGCTGTCGGGCCTTCCGCCTGTGTGATATCTGATCACATATTTCTCACGCTCTATTGGGAGTACTCTGGTTCTTGCTGCAGTCTGCGACCTGCAATACCCTTGCTCTCAGCATGGTATGCAATGATGTACAGCTCGGCATGAATTGAACTGAGGCGTTCACTTTGGCCGCGCAGGGTGTAACTCGCCTGAATCAGGCCAAAATCAGGCAGGCACTTCGGGTGATTGTTGATGATAGATAAACAATTGGATATACAGGATAGGGCGTGGTATACAGTTTGGCAGTCTATAGGTATTCGTAAGACACAGTCGCTTAGAAGCTGAACGGGAATCCCGCAGAGCCAGTAGTGGCATTGCCAACAGAGACGACGCTGCCGGGGGTACCGGGGCGGACGGTGAGGCCGAAGGGAAGCTCGCCGTTGACGGGGAGCTCGTTGGACAGCTGCACATCAAACTGGCGCTTGAAGTCGAAAGGGAATCCAGCAGAGCCGGTGGTCGAGTTGCCGACGGTCACGACGCTACCGGGTACACCGGGAGTGACGGTGAGGCCAAAGGGAAGCTCGCCGGCGACGGGAAGGTTGTTGTGGAACTGGTGGGTGAATTGCGGCTCGCGCTTGAAGTTGAACGGGAAGCCACTGGAGCCCGTAGTCGCATTGCCGACTGTGACAACGCTGCCGGGAACACCGGGAGTGACGGTCAAGCCGAAGGGAAGCTCGCCGGTGACAGGAAGGTTGTTGTGGAACTGATGGGTGAACTGCGGCTCGCGCTTGAAGTTGAAAGGGAATCCCGCTGAGCCAGTGGTGGCATTGCCGACAGAGACGACGCTGCCAGGAGTGCCCGGGCGGACACTGAGGCCGAAGGGCAGTTCGCCGTTCACAGGAAGCTC